>JAIVFJ010000097.1:0-246680 GCA_025765615.1 Zopfochytrium polystomum
AGAAGCAAGGTCAGGACGAAACTATATTTCCAATAAACCTCAGAAACGCAGTGAAAGAAGCGTAGCTGTCCCCTCACACCTCCGATATCGAGCCCACTCTTCCTCCCTTCACAGCCGGTGTCAGAGACGGTTCTTCGTTGATTCGTTTTAGGGCTGCTCCCATTGATACCCGCGGCAGGCCCGGCGAGCCTGCCCTGGTTCCTGATTCGCTAACGCCCCCACTTGCAGCCACAGGTAGCGCAGAGAGGGCAGGTGAATTGGATGCCGACGCAATTTCGAAGTCCTTAAGCAGTTGGCTGTCCGGTCGGAGTAGCTGCCGAGTGTTGAGAGACCGTTCCGCTGCGAGAAATGGAAACGCTCCCATCCGGGAGAAGAACATCTTGCGTTTGAGTGACAAAACCTCTTGAAAGAGATCCTCGTGTCGGCGAGTCGAATAGAGCCCTTGGCGCACATGACGAACGAAATTGTAGAACTCGCAAACAGAAACCAGGCGGTCCCGGCACGAGCCGCAAATGGGAGACCAGGTGTCAGAGGCTAACTCCGATATCTTAAAATGGTGTCTTGTCGGTCCAATGCGACCGCACGTAGAACAACCATCCACCACTATCGACGGTGGCAGATTGGAAGCGTTAGAGGATGTCGTTGCAATAGACCAAGTGGTCGACAGACGTTCCAGAACTGTCTTTTGAAAAATTGATTGGGTGGGAGTCGACATTGACGCGGCAACAGCTGCGATGACTCCAGCTTTATCTGGATCCATAGACGACGCCCTTCGCGCACCTGAACGGGAAGGAGCGTTCGGAGATCCGGGGTCTGCAGCTTCCTTGAGGCACTGGTGTTGGTATTGCAAGGCACTAATTTGGGATGGCGACATCTCTTCAACGAAACACGAGTTCATTAAAATGGCATCCATCAGTCTCTTCGTTGACGTTCGAGGGTTTCCACCAAACCGGAGGCATGGAGTCACATCGTCATCGATTACGTTTTTCATAAAAGGGAGGGTATGAATCTTGTTAAGCTTGACCGTCGGGCCGTGTTTAAGAAAGTCTTGGAACTCCATCAGTAGCATTGGGTCTATAATGTCTTCGGGAGCTAATGAAATGGACTGACTGAGGGGCCGGGAACCCTCAGACTGCTGATGCTGGCGATGACGAGTAGCAGCTGCTGCCTGTGACTCTTCCATTTTGATCTGGAGCTCACGCAATTGGAGCTGCTCCATTTGTAGCTCGACTTTCAAATCGGCCAGCTCTTGCTCTAACGTCTTTTCCCGCGTTTCGTGATGGTGCCTCTTTCTTGCTTCGTCCGCCACCATTACATTTGCTTCTTCGAATAGAGATTTCGTGAGTTCTTCAAGTTCGTCCTGAAGGGTATCTCGTGAAACTTGGAGCTCGGCTCTCTTTTCGATTTCCTCAATGATCTTTTCGCCCATTCTCTGTAAATCCATCTGAAGCCGCGCCTGTTCTTCCGCTTTCGCGTCCATCAATTTTTCCAATTCACCAACGCGCTCGCTCAACTTTGCTGCGTCTTGCCGCGCCATTTCTTCTTTCGCGTTCAAACTTTCTAACCTCGTCTTTTCGTCATTCAAGACAGCCTGGACAGAATCTCTTTCCAGCTGTAGGCGAATAACCTCCACGAAATGCCCCTTGCATTGACGGCAAAAGCTGGGGTCGTCAGCGTCAATAACCAAGCAGCAAGGGCAAGATATTCGCGGTTGCGGTGCAGAAGATAGCATGTCGACTCTCGCGGACAATGCTTTCGCTTGCAATGCAATTTCGTCGATTTCAAATGAGTCCTCTTCGACAGCTGCTGGAAGCGGCTTAAACGATGCAGAGCGCGGGCGAGCAGTTGCGGCGGAATCTTGGCTTGTACGCCGAATCGAATGCTTGCTAAAAATCGAATTAAAAGCAGTGGCGATAGCAGACCCGATCAGTTTGCCTGATCCGCAATGCCACATCACCATCCCCACAACCGGTACCTGATAGTCGCAGCGAAACGTTCATTCAACGAGGCGATCCTCTCGGCCGCAGAACCTGGGGACAATGGTTGAGCAGTAGCGGACATGCTCATGGATCGATTCTTCGGGGGCGAGGACTTCCACCGAGGCGGCGTTGAGGAGCCTGCCGGTGGTGGCGGTGATGGCGGCAGGGGTGGCGGCGTTCCCGAGCGGGATGACGTAATAGACGGTGCAGCACCTGGAGTTGAGCCAAAGATCCCGGCCGCGGCAGACTCGGCCAGGGCTGTAGCGAGAGTACTTTGAGTTGGGTGGCCGGCTTCCAGCGGGCGAGCCGTCCCGGAGACCGAATCCAGCGGATCATCGGGCGACCCCATTACTGACAGGGAGCCACGACCACCACGACCGCGGATGAGACGAGACGTGACAGGGGGTATCTGCCCCGCAACGGCATCGTTCAAAATGTCATCGGCATCAGTGGCGGCAGCGGGCTCACCGGCGGCGGCGGCGGCGCCGGCAGCAGTGGCTTCAGGCGACATCTTTTTTTTTTTTTTTTTTTTTCTTCTTTTTTTTCCCCCTTGGAACGACCACCAAACCAGTTCAGCCTCTTCAGCCAACGCACCGACCCCTCCCCGAGCAATTGGCACCAAGGGAGAGGATCCTTGTGCTTTTTCCATAGGACGCGCTGCTCGATGAGCGGGTGACGCTGCTGAGTCAGGCGGGTCAGCACCAGGACGCACTGGAAATTTATTTGGACAAATTGCATAACGAGCTGGCGCAAGCGTACTGCAACCGGCACTACTCGCCCTCGGATGCGGCGACGCCAGACATTTACAACCAGCTATGGTGCTTTTTCGAAGCGCAGGGGCCGGAGAGATGACTTCGGAGTAGGAACTGCAGTTCCTGGACCATGCAGGGCGGCACGTGAATGGATTGGTCCAAAAGCGCTGTCCAGCCGACAGTGCTGTCGGGACTGCTGACATTTGCGGGTAAGTCGCTGACTTTGCCACCTACCCAAGCGGGATAATTGCCCACTTTTTTTTGCCAAACTTGACTGAGGGTAAACACCAGCAAGGACCATCAGGGAAAACAAATCGAACGACAGCCAGCACATGAAAAAAAAAAAAAAAAAAAAAAAAAAAAAGAAGAAATGTAGTATTTCAACTTCAAGCAGTAACCAACCTTCTTGCAGGCTTAAGTGAATTCGTGCAGATCAAATGCCAGCTTGCGAGCGGGTGGGGTAAATGGTAAATGGAGGGAGCGTGGGAAAGACAGTGGGACAACAGAAGTTTTCGCGGTTATTTTATTTATTTTGAAAGAGAAGCAACAACCCCTTTTACTTATAACATTCGTGTGGCGCAATGCCATTAGCTTCATTGGACGCAAAACCAGTTTCATTTGGTTTCAAATCACGAAGTGCACAAATACGAGTGTGCCTCATAGAATTGTGAGGATCAGGACCTCTATTATTATTTCCTGACTCTTTGGTTCCAAGGCATTGTCAAACTTTAATTGCAGCCAACCCATCTGTACACCAGAAATTTGGCAGAGGATTGATTGAGGTGACTTCAAGGGTTGTACGTGCTTTTACACGAAGATACAAGTATATATACATACATAAATATCTAAAGCAATATTCATTCGATCAACAAAACATCTTTGAAGACCAAAAGTCGCCCCACATTCGTTGCAAAAGGGTAAAAAACAAGGCAAAAATGCAAACTTCCACTTGAAAGTATCAGTGAGCGCTAACTCAAACCCAGAACTCTCTGCATTTCAGTCATATAGTGTATTCCTTGAATCCACTGCACATCAGAATCCGCATTGCACGTTCTGCCCTTGTGCAGCGAGTTTTTTGTTGAGCAGGTGGAAGCCGCGTTGAACTCGCAACGAGGACACCACCCACGGCAGCCTTCTGTCTCAAAACGCGCGCGAGTGTGAGTGCGCAACGAGGCCTATTTGCTCTCAATCAAGCAAGAAAGGAGACTTCATGATCCTACATTGTAATAACATTATGCCACCCGCTTAGAAATAGAATAAAAAAGCAAAAGTGGGGAATGAGATAGCCAAATTTTAACCAAAAAGATTCCCAATGTCAGGCAGAGGTTCCATATAAAACAGGGCCGCCACCGCTACCACCTGTCACAGGCAAAAGCGCGGCTTCCTGCACTGGGTCGTAGTAGCAGTGCCGAATCGGCAAGGGCGAAAAAGTAAGAACAGGTGGCAACGGTGGAAATACTACTGCCGAAGATTTCACATCTTCCTTTCGCGTTGTCACACATTCTCTTTCGCTGCTTAGAGTCGGCACAGCCGTCTCCTTTGCTGCGAGGATTGCAGGAGGGGCATCCACGCGGATGGCGTAGCTCGACGTCTCAGCAGTGGCGGCGCTAACCAGCATAGATGCTAATCGTGACTCTCGATTACGAGCTGAAGCATTGTCAGCTCCTCTCCTTGCATTCGCACGGAAGAAAGAGTACAGTTCAACTGCTGTTGGAATCCTTGTCGGCTTGGTCGCACCGTCGTCGTTGACCTCTCCGTTTGCTACGGTCCAAAGGCGAGCTGACGTGCGCTCTGACGGTGAAGCACTACCGACGAGGATAGGCTTCCTCCGAACATGTTGGCCGAATGGAGCCCACTGCACCGGAATTGGATCTCCAGATTCCCCTTCGGCATTAGCAACTGATACCATCGACTGCCGAGATCTTGAGCTTCGAACAGATTTAGATTTAGATTCTTTCCTCTCAAAACTTCTTGTGGACTGTGCTCCTGTAACTGACTCATCCAAGGCATCAATGTCGATCCATTCTTCAGGAATCTCCTCCCGAGGCGTCCAATCCTCTGACTTCAGCTTGTCATCGCCATTTGAGCCAACTACCGCTACCGCATGAGCGTTAGTTGGCGTTGCATCTCGGTCGCGGTCTTCAGAATCTGGTCCCGCAGGATCGGCAGCATTAGATTTCCCAATGGAAGGATGACTTGAGCCGCCACTCCGCTCCCAATGTAATGACGGGCTTCCATTGAAGCGACGTTTCCGAGTTCGTCTTCGTGGTCGACGAGGGTTAGATGAATGAGAGGTACCGCCAGTATCTGCTCTGTTTACGCCATTCCGCTTTGAATCGGAAGAGGAAGTTGTGATTGAGGATCCAAAAGAGTCGAACTTTTTTAACGTCGTCTTCTCCAAGTCGACTCGCAAATCATGCATGTCCTGGGTTGCCAGAGAAGAATTAGCGGTGTCAGAATCAGACCTACTCGCAAACTAATGTCACCTCCGGAATCGCAAGTGTAGCGTTCGAGTCTTTTGACAAATCATTTTTCAAATTAATTTTGGCGACATTTGGGGTAGATAATCGTTCATCTTCGTTCTCTTTCCCTTTACAGCGTTCGTCTAGTAAATGAGGCTGTTGTCTCTGGCCTTTTCGCCGACTTCCGCTGGCTGACGCCAAGTCTCGATGAATAATTCTTCGCCTTTCAATCTGTGTTGCTACTCTCCATCTACTCGGAACGATAGTAACCTTCTGACTCTCCAAGGTGACAAGGGTCCCATCTGATTCAAAAATTACAAGACGAGTGCGGCGAGTTTTGTTCAACGCAGCAGACAAGCGATGATCTCCTGATGGTTCATTTGGTGCAGGGCGTTCAGCTCCCCTCTGGGATGCAACACTGTCGGGGGTAGGCACCGGAGGCGGTCGACTCGATTGCGAAAGAGTGAGACTGGGACGGAGAGCCGTAACTTGCGAAGGTTGACTTTCAGGGGACGCAGTTTTGAGGGAAGGTCTACGTGCCCACGGACTGCGGAAACGAGTTCCTCTTCGAAATAAAGTAGTGGGCGTGATGGGTTGTGAAGGCGCAACCCCCGTAGACGCAGTAGTAAACCGCTTTCGAAGACGGTTAGCAGGTAAAGATGAAGAATCTTGCTGAGCCACTGGTAGCCGCGCCGACGCATCGGAGGGAAAAAGGAGGTGCCCCGTCTCTACGTCAATGTCCATGTAGTGATACCAAAGCGTTTGTCGATACGAAAGACGAGCAGCGTTCGCCTGTGATGAGGTTGAATGTCCTCTTCCTGGTCGAAATAGCGGAATCGTCTTCGGTGGCTTAAGCGGCCGCGTCGTTTCTATCGTGCCGGTTTTCAACTGCGACCAACTGTCGGAATTCGCCGTCCGCTTGTTTCTTATTGTCATCCAAGATGACTTCCGCCGAATCGTATCTCTGTCAGAGGACGCAAGATCCGCCGTGGTCTGTCGCCGAGACATGGATGACTCTGGACGCCTCAGACTTTGGAACTCAACAACTGAAGGTCGATGTTCTGATCCGATTGACCCCAAGCTGGTATATTCGCCTAGGCTGGTATACTCGCTCGAAGCGTCCACTCCGGAATGAGTAGGGGAACCAGCAGACAGCGACTCGCCGAAGAACTCCTTTAAGTTGATAAGACTAGAGCCTCTCGGGTGAAAGAGCGGTGGCAAAGCCGGGAAAACGTCATCAATTGATAGATTGGTAGAAATCGGGTTTGAATCATTCTGCGGTAAGGACACGTCGTCTGATTGAACTGCAGATTTCTGTAGGGGCAAACTTTGGACTTCGTCGCCTGGCGGTGGAGATGGAGTCCTTTTGGCATCGACCGTTCCACTTGCCGTTGGAGGCTTTCGCGTCAACGTCAACACTCGTGGAAATGCGCTGAAGGCAGGACCTGCACCAGTTGTGTTTCGTTTTTGAACTCGGTGCGTTGGCATCCAGGAAAGAAGAAACGGCTTTTTGGATTTGGGGGCTGCACCATGCACATCTCCCGGCTGCGCTGAGTTCGCTTCATGAGGAAAGACCCGAAGCCCCAAAGGACTTGCATTTAGCGCTCCGTCGATGCTTAGCTTCTCAGTGGGGGGTGGAGGCGACGCAGGCGGCTCATCACCGGCCACAGGGGTTGAAGGAGTGCACTCTGCAGGCTGTTGTGCTATGGGCAATGCATCCGTAGGAGAAGATGACAGAGGTGTCGCAAGAAAGTAAGGAGCCGACGAGGGCGAGGCGACGGTTTGACTGAGGTGCGGATACAAGGCCATGGTTCGGTCAAGTTGGGCTGCACTAACTCGAACTGGTGCCGCAAACAGTCGAGAAAGTGTTGATGACCCGGAGCTTGTGGATGACGCCCGTTCAACGGGTTCCTGAGCTGCGTGAACGTTTCTATCGAGCGAAAACGATGAGTTGCTGGATTGATCGACATCGTTGGCAAACTTGCCCGGTATCATGCGATGAGTGGGTGAGGCGGATTGAATAGATGAGTTTGGCTTCACTGGATCCGCAAATAAACGGATCGCAGACGATCCTCGACGCGTGCGGACAGATCCAGTGGGGTTTTGTGTCCGGAAAGCCGAGTCCCGCGACTGCAATCGAGAGGGAGGTATTGGAGCGTGCCAGGAGGCCTCACTGGATGGGGAATCTAATTGAAGGTGTTCTCCACTTTGAGACCACGTCGGTCTTCCTTGAGTCTGAAGTATTCGGAAGGAATCGCGATTCGCCGCCTGGTCAAAGACGGCAGGATTGCTGTTAAGAGGAGGAATTGTGATCGGATCTGGCTCAGAAGTGGGTTCGGCCCCAGGTTCTCCCCCAGGTACGCCAACGTTGCTACGTGCCCAGTGCTGGAGGGATCGTCCTCGGTGCGGGAGGGTGTGGGTATAGTCGCCGTCATTCTCAAACTGTGGCGGTAGTCCCTGCTGCCTGGCGGGGCCTGCTGCTTCGATTGCTCGCTCCTCTCCATGAAGGACTGTGCTACTTCTTCGGCTTGTGCGAACGGTATGTGCCTCGTCGGAAGGGTCGGGCGTGGCGTCGGCAGCGGCGGGACCTGTCGAGGCAAAGTCTATGCCCGCAGCCATTCAGCTTTTTTTTTTTTCGCATTGCACAAGGATGGGCGAACACGACCACGGGCGATCATGGGAAGCCACCACCAATCTGTTGCTACTCCGCTCGTCGTCGGACAACTCGCCCCGACGAAAGCCTCGCCTGGTCCACATTTTCCTAATCTTGATCCTCCTTTCGACGCTCTGCTTGGGTTTCTCCTCGGCCGCAATGACGCCAGAGGAGAAGAAGGAGCTTCGAAGTCGGGCTGACGAAGCCGACAAGTCCATCAGACGACTGCCCCACCATGAAGTGCCTTCAGTTATTGCGAGTGGAGTTCACATTCTTTTCTTTGGCGCCGTCTGGTGCAAATACACACAGCGCTTCACACCAAAGTGGCTGGCCGTTCAGCAAAAAGCAGATGCTAATGGTTGGAACAAAGCTGACGGTTTTGGGTACTACAAGGTTGAGTGCAGTGAAGACGAAGGTGAGTGGTCTTGCACGGGTTTTTGGTGATCTCACTTCCTCCCTGCAGCGTTTTGCACTGGCAACCACCACACAGAGAGCGGGTATCCTACAATAAACCTTTACGTTGACGGTGCTTATTACGAAGAGTATCTTGGCGCGGATGACGTGGACCCTACTCTGGACTACCTACATTTTCAATTGTCCACCAAGGTGCAGAATGCGACAGTGCGTTCAAACCTCGCGTTGGCGCCAACGTATCCTGGATTCATCGGCAGTGCTTTGGGACAGGATGCCGAGGAAGCGGTCATGAAGAAACACATGTCCGATAGCGAAACCGACTCCCACTCTGAAGTGAAAGGCGGTGAGGGTGTAGTGAGCCCAAGCTCCACCACTTTGGCCGCCAGCGGTCCAGCCCCGTGGAGAGTGTCCTTGGTTGTAGTTGTGGTCTGCCTATCTGTTGCAATTACGTTTTTGACCCTGGGGTTGCGGCGAAGACGTGGAGGGTGGCGGGTTGGTACCTTCTTCTCATCGTCCTCCTCTTTTCCTTCAACGTCGTTATATGGCAAGGTACGCGGTGAATGAAGAGTGTTGGGGATTGGGGAATTCTTCACCTTTTTTTTTTTTTGTTTGTTTCAACTTATGATATGATAGTGTGGCGGTGCGGTGCGGTTGGAGACTGGGCGGGAGTGGCTGTGGGTGGCGCTTTCAGCGAGGAAAAGGAAGGCAGGCTTGGCAAGCTTTCGTTTGCTTATTGTATGGAAGTAGGAAAAATTAAGAAAAAAAAGTGAATCTGAATCTGCAAGAAAAGGTGGCTGGGCTGCGCGCAACCCTCCTCGTCCTTTCCTCCTCACTCCCCGCTGCCTACCCCAGCGGAGTTTATGATCTGACACCCCTCCTGCTATCACGGTCTGTGCTCTTAGGAAAACCAACATGCGCAATCGAGAATCCAAGCACTGGGTTAGCCGAACGTGGCTTGTTATCGTGAACATACTCCTGCTCGCTTTCGGCATCACCGTTCTGTGGATGGGTGCCTCTTCGTACCGAGTTCTCAGTGAAAATAACTTTGTTGAGTATCTCGTGATCAGAGGCGCCACTTCCGAATGCAATCCTTATGCTTCTCTTTAGGATGGATCCACTGATGAAGGCCTTGTAATGGTTTCGAAGAACGTGGTTCTTGGAGTCGCGATTACGGGCGGTTTTATTATGATGACTGCCTTGGCCGGGTGCACCGGCGCCATCGGAAGGATCAATCCTCTCCTCTCGTTCTATGTTGGCGGTCTGGTTCTGTGCTGGCTGCTTCTGCTCGGCTTTGGCATCTTTTTCATCAAGGGCTATGTAAGCGAAAGTGGCGGAATCATTCTGGTGCTGAAAATCGATTGCACCCCCACCTTTCACAGCTGAACAATCACGACGCCTGGGCAAAGCTTTCTCAATCGGAGTGGGGAGCCCTTCCGGACCTTTCGAAAGACTACTTTCAGTATACTGTGAGTCTAATTCGAGATGCGCACACACCGGCTCACCTCTTCAACACAGTTCGACTGCTGCGGATTCCAACAAGGAGTTCTTGTTTACCAGGGCGACCCACTTTATCTGATCAATGGACGTTCTACAAACAATTGCGCAAGTTCAAGTTACGCTTCAACCGCACCTGGATGTTACGACACAATTGTGTCCGGCACGGACTCCGCTTATCGTCATGCCATTGGACTAGTTGTGGGTGGCTCCGCTCTAATGATCCTGTCGATTGGCGCAGCTCTTTTTTCGAGGCGGCAAATGTTTCAGGGCAAGCCGAGGACTGTAGGGGGTCCTGTACCCAGCAACGTCCCTTATCAGCAACTGACCCCTCAACAGAGGGAGCTCCAGGGTAATGCCTAAAGGCATTGTTGAATCAACTTGAACTGCGAAGTGCACTTTATTATACGATTCCATGTGGGCTCCGTGTTTTTTGAACTTCTTTTTCTACCTGCATGTCTTTCGAGCAGCTTGGCCACTTTCTACAAATATATGGAAGCCTTCCCCTCCAACCACAATTGGTTTAAGGTGAATCTATGACATGCAACTGCAACGCAAGTAATATGGCGAAGCTAAGAGCTAGTCAACCCAGATCAACAAACGCACCACCAGAACGAAGCCCAACTCCACTGCTTTTCACAGCAAGTGAAGTAGTGGCAACGGCAGCGGATGTTGTGTTCAGGGGTGCCGAGGACTTTGGCGAAAGCGTTCCGACAGCGGAAGCTCAGGATGGTGCTCAAGGGTAGACCCGTCTGCCGCGATTGCAGATGTTGGCGCAGAGACAGCGTTGACGGTGGCAGTGTCGGCGGTCGTGTCCATAGGGTAGGTTTCCGCAGGAACATCTGTAGGATCTGTCGACGTTGAGGTGGGGTGTCCTATCCCACGAAAAGCCGTCAAAGAACTGAGGAGTTGGGAAACAAAAGAAACCGAGTATTTATTTGAATGCTTAACAGCAAAAAGGTGGAGAATGCGACTTACGAGCACGTGGCGGCGAGACCGTCAGCAGAGATGGGTGCGCTGTGGGTGACAGATTTGAGGAGCCGCAGCTGGTGACGTAGGGGTGGAAAACCGAGTTCCAGCTGGGAGCCGCGCCGAAGAGGGGCGCTTGCGCCCGTCACTTCCTGCGAGAGGCCATCGGCCGGCGGATTGCAGGCGGAGACCCCAACCAGCGAAGACTGCGAATCGGAGCAAGCGGGTCCGCCTGCGGCAACGCGGCGGCAGGAGGAGAGGCCGGCGAAGTTTTTTTTTTTTTTTTTCTGGCCGATGGTCCGTTCTGTTTGGCGCAGATTGGCAGCAAAGGGGAAAAACAAAAATTAGCAAAGGGTTTTCGCCTTGAGGTTTGGTTTACCAAAGGCGCCAGGGAATTTTTTCTATGAGACCACCTACCTTTAGGATGATCTACTTGGATGATGAGTTATTCCGACTTTTCATATTACTGAAGTCAGGTTTTTAAAAATGTACCAGTTTTCCCTCGTTTGAATGAGTATTCCACTACACTAATGCTTCTCAGTAGCAAGCAGCGTGTGGAAGTCAGAAGGCCAAATCCTTTTATTTGGGATTTATCTTCGGGGTTGAAAGGGCCAATCACAAGTACGCCACAGGGTGACCACTAAGATATCTGAAGGCAGAGCCTTGCGACTCGCCTGCTTGTATATTTATAATCCAGCACACAGTGCAGGATTAAAAAAAAAAACACTAAGCAGGAAGGAAGAGTCACAAAAGAATGGACAACTGATCCAGCCTATGATCAAGGGCAATTCTTCTTCTCACCCCTTCAGAGCTTGCAAGCCGTTCCACTCTGTCGTAAGAAAAGGCCTTGAGCATCAAGCCAGAAACATGGCGCACCCTGCTCAAGGCGACAAAGGTCAGTCCTGGGGTTTTTTCATATTCGCCAATGTCAACAACAACCATGTCCATGGTCTGCCCCTGGCGCTTGTGGATGGTCATTGCGTAGGCAAGGCGAAGCGGAAGCTGGGTGCGGTACTGGTCACCGACACCCCTCATGGTTAAAGGGGCCACTGCCACAGTCCTCGGGCGGTCAGGAAGGAAGGGCGGTCCATTGTAGACATCCATCTCAAGCACCACAAACAGTGGGAGAGCCGGATCCTGGGCGCCAAAGACAATATCAACAACCGTTCCTCCAGCACCGTTATTCAAGCCAGCTGCCTTCCATATGTTGTTGGTCAGACAGACCCTTGCGCCGACTGCAAGGTAGATTACATTCTCCAGGCCCCCAAAGGCATCTGGGCTCAGCCCTTTGGCGGTCTGAGGCACGTTGCGGGCAGAAAACGCGAGCAGCAGGAGAACCAAGGGCCCTGAGTCTGGCACAGTTATGTGCTTGGACATCCTTGTTTGCAAAGAAGAGATGGGGGGCAAAGGCAAAGCCGTTACAGAGCTCCTGGCTTGCCTGGGCATTGCTGCAGGTGTTCATCAGAAACCTCCACTGGTCCATGGTCATGTTGCTGTCTCTGAGGCCCGCCAGGATCTGCACAAAGGCGGCCTGGTTGTGGTCGTTGGCAGCAACCTGCTGCCGGTGCACCCAGACAAGCCTTGCAGTCAGGCGAAAGTGCTGAAAGGCAAGGTGGCCTGAAGGCCTCCTGCAGGGCCTGGAGGCTCCCGCCTCTGAGCAGCGACCACCTGGACCTGATGCTGAGGAGCGAGTGCAAGGTGGTACCGCCAATCGCAAAGGCAGCCTTGGCAGTGAAGGCCGCACACAGCACCTCCTCTGGCTCCAGTGCGCCAGAGATGGCGCCAATGACCCGAGACTTGCCAGTCCCAGCCGTGCCGTTCAGGATGAATAGCACCTGCCTGCTGCGCTGGACGTTTTCAACAATGCAGGCGTACACCTGCCTCTGTACATTGTCGAGGCTGTTGGCAGTCACAGCTGGCGGTGCTACATCTGCTGCTGGGCCTGCCAAGAGTGGGGCATTGACTTGCAGGCTCTTGCAGTCTTCAACAAAGGTCGGGCCAGTCTCAAGCTGCTCTTGGGTAAAGCGACGTCGGTGCTGGGCCCAGTCATAGTCAGGGTCGACAGGAACATCCATCAGGCCAGCGTCCGCTGGCGCATAGACAGCCCTGGGAGCGAGGCCAGCAGCAACCATCCAATCCTCTTGGTCCAGGTATGCATCACCAAATGCCGGGATGTCCTTGGTGCGGGCCCTGGCTGCAAGCTGCTCCTGCCTGGCAGAGGCGAGATCAATCGCGACTGAGCGGTCCATGGCAGCCAGCTCCTGGAGTCTCTGGCGGCCTGCTCCTTGCAGGAAAGCGGCCCAGTCCCCCTCAGCCCGGTCCAGGCCAACAACAGCCAGGTTGTCCACCGACTCAGCCCTCCAAGGCCGGTACTTTGCCAGCTGCATCCTGCAGTACAGCCTCTGGGACCTTGTAGCAGCACCCCCTGGGCGTAGAGTTGGAGTGAAAACAAGCACAACCTTTTCAGGGTGCCTTCTCTCAGTCCGCCCATTCCGTGCAGACACTGTAAACCTTGCACAAAAGTCCATGAGGGTCATGTGAGCCACAGGGCCATCCTGCTCCCGCGTCATGTAGGCATCAAGGAGCTTGTTGGGGCCTTCTTGAACGTCTGGGAGCTCCTGATCCTGGTCGCCCTGGTCCTGACCCTGGCCCCAGCCACGGCCCTGACCCCTGCCACACTGCAGCACAAATCGCTGGGACTCAAAGTTCAGGCTCATCCTGACGTAGGTTAGGGTGCTGCTCACATGCTTTCCTCCTGACAGAAGGCGGTAAGTCTCGCCCATCCCAACATCCCGCCTCTCAACTGTGCGCAAAAACACTGAGCGAAGCATTGTGGTGGACGTCTGGTCCGCAGGGGCCCTGCTGACAACCCAGTCATAGAGGTGCGTGAGCGTCCTGCTCCTGGTCTCCGCCTTGGAGGCATACTTGACCAGATACTCTAACGCGGCACGGTGGTCAATGATGACAGACAGGTCGACATTGCATCGCCAACGAGACAGCTGGATTGGAGCGTGCGGGTTCAAGGAGGGGTCGTTTTGCCGCAGCCTTATCTTTGCAATGACAACACCAGACCTGGAGACCTCAAAGTCAATGTGAGTCTGGTCGCAGGTTGGGTGGGGGAAGCCATGGCGACAGCCTCGATGCTTTGCAGTGTGGCAGTAGCCGTCCAGCCTGCACACGTGGCGTTGGATGCAGTTGCACAGCTCCTCATAGTCTGCCCGAACGCAGTCTTCCCTGGCTGGGTACCTGAGAGAGCAAGGATGAGGGTCAGGCACCTGGCCTTCCCCTGGCCGGGCACAGGCTGGCGGGGGTTGGTCGCCGAGACGAGGGTGTCGACGTAGGAGCACACCCTCTCCTCTGCTTGCCTCCCCCTCTCAACGAGGCGCAAGAGCCGGTCGCGGTCAAGGCCACGCTGGTCAGCCTGCTGAAGCAGCTCCTGGGAATGCCTCCCAGTCCACACTTCCTGACAGAGGGCAACCAGGCCTGGGTCGTTTGAAAGCTTGATGGCTCCGTGGGCGTGGACAGTGGTCCTTGCCTGCCACTCGTAGCGGTACCACATCCAGTCGTTGGCAAGGGTCTCTGAGAAAAGGGCTCGGAGGAAGCGCTTAAGCCTTGCAGTAAAGTACCAGTCGACAAGGTGCTGGCACTGCGAGGCACGAAGAGCACGCCTGGCAGGGCGGTTTGAGAAGCCACCTGGGAGCAGTCTGTGCAGGTCAGGCAAGTGGTTGTCAGCATAGCTGAAGGTGAAAAAGGCGGTTGGACAGCCCTTTTGCTGGAAGGTGGCCTCCAGCTCCTGGCGCCTGCTGTGCCAATAACTGTCAGAGCCGGTGATGTTGGCAGCATAGGCCGTAATGCGGGCCATTATGGCTGCCTTTGTCTGTTCGTCCTGCAAAGCCTCACACAGCTCATCTGCGGTCATTGCTGCATCGCAAGGGTTCTGGTTAAAGTAGACAGACACCTGATTCAGAGCGCGGCGACGCCGGACAAGGTCGTAGAGCCAGAAGACAAAGCGCTGATGCTCGGCAAACAGGTAGTAGAGGCGGCCACTTGGTGAGCAAGGGTCTTGCTCTGCGTAGCGCATGAGGTGAGTCCCAGCCTTTTGGAGGGCGACCCTGCGTGGTCGAACAGCTTTTGTGGGGTCCGCATGTCCAAGGGGAAACAGCTTGACAAATGCCAAGCTGGCCAAAGCTGGGTTGGGTTTTGGAAGAACAGTTACAGTAAGAGAGAGAGAGGGGGGGTGGGGGGGAGGGGTAAAAAGTCAGTTTTTCTCTCTCTGATTCCAAAACAACTGTAGATTGACAGGCCAAAACTCACATGGAGTGTTGAACTCATCCAAAGGATCCTCCTGAATTGTGTTCCAGCCATTCTCTATGCCGTGCATGGCCACGCTCAAAGACGCGCTCTTTGGCACCACCCTCTTGCACCATTGCTGCATACGGCTCCAACTCTACACTGCCGTTGTCGTCATCAACATCATCGTCATCGTCGTCTTGGTTGTCGTTTTCTTCCATTGCAGCAAGGGCTCCATTGCCATCCTGCTCCTGACCGTGCTCACAGTGGTGGTCATGGTCTTCATCATCCCGCTGATCCTGATCCTCGTCTTGTTCATTGTCCTGATCAGAATCACTGAGGCCCCAGCCCAACCCTCGGTCAATAACGCATTCTGGGTCCAGCTCACGTTCAGAAGTCCCACCTGACTCGTTGTCGTCATCATCCTGCACATCCCTCGGCTCCAGCCCACCTGGCACCTCCATTCCCTGCCTGCAGTCATTGTTGCTCTCCACCCTTTCTGTGAGCAGCTCACCCCTGCCCTGCTGCTGACGCTGCTGGTGCTGGTGCTGGTGCTGCCTTTCGCTAAAAAGTCCACCATCCTCAGCTGCATTATCGTCCACAAGCTGCTGGTCATCCTCCTCATCCACTTCTGCCATTGGGACATCAGGGGGCACGCCATTGATGGGGAGCTGGTTGCAAGCCTCTTGGCTGAACTGGATGCCGTGGTTAGCAAAGCCGGGATGATTGTCAGCCAAAAACCGCCCAACACGCTGAATCCGTACTCGATTGACCACCAAATCCTTGGAATCTACAGGCTGGCCTGTACGGCGGACCACAATGACGGAGATTTGGGCAGGAAGCCGAGGGACCAACTGCACAAAGCTCAAGTTGTCCTGCCGAAAGTTGGCCACAAAGCCCCTGTGAACACTCCGTCTGTTGCTGCGAAGCGATAGACTGACATGACAGGCAACACAGGAGACAGGAGCATCTCTTCCACCATTGTCAGGCACCGTAGTGCTTGACGGACATCCAGAGGAATTGTGCTGTGGTTAGGGACCATGTCGTTGGCCAGGCTAAACATGCAGACAGGATTATTGTCTGGGAAGGAGCAAATGTCATCAGACTGCACCCATCAGGGCAAAAGCAACTCAAAGCCATTCTGACGTGATACAGTGACATTCACCTCTGGGGCACTGTGAGCACACATAGTTTGCAGAGCGTGGGGCTTGTTGCGGCCACAACTCATGGCAGACTTGACAATGAATTGAGGTGAGAGCAGACATATCTTGATGAAACTTTTGCATTGCTGAGCGAGCAAAAGGCTTGTCCTGCAAAGGGCCAAACCTGGCCGAATCAAATGCTGCCAAGTAGCCCTTCTGAGTCACATTCTGCAATGAAGGAAAGTAGAGATGTTTGGGGTGATGTCCACTCTCAATTGAAGTAACCATGTTGCTTTTCCCCTCACATGTGGATCCTGGTCCAGAGCTGCCCCTTGCCGCTGTAAATGATCCTGCAGAGGCTGAGGAGCCCGCCTCGGGGGCTCTGCAGGCTGAGCAGGTGCGTTGTTTGTAAGTGGCTCAATTCTGATCCGTTGCCTCTGAGGACCGTCATTGTCCAGGTTTGGATCCAACCGACGAGCCGCCAAAGGTCTTACAGCAGCTGGAGCTGCTTGAAGGGCGAGCCTTTGCTGATGATCATGTTGTACCGCCTGTGCAGCTAACACTGCTGCAGAGGGTTGGGTTCGCAATGTTGCTCTTCTTGCTTTCTCTTCATCAGTCAGACGGGGTCTTCCTCCTCTTCTTCTTTGATCTTGATTACACGGTTGACCCGGTTGGGCAAACATGCTGTCTTAGGTTCTTTCCTTGAAGGATCATACAATATTAGTTTTCAGCTTTTTTTTTTTTTTTTGTTTTTTTTTAAGGACTCGGGAGCCCCCTAAACCCCCTGGGGGGCGGCTGCCCCCCCTCCACCCCACAAAAGGAGAGAGAGACAGACAGAGCAAGAGAAGGAGAGAGACATACTGCAACGTGGGGGTTGTTGCGATCCTTGCGATCATGGGATCTGTGGGTGGAGGTTGTGCGAGAGGCCGTGCGATCTCTGGCCTGGTGCTGCGCGCAAACGAAGGAAGGATTTTTTCATGGCGTCGTGAATCCACCGAGAGCGAGAGAGAGAGAGAGAGAGAGAGAGAGAGAGAGGGACAGAACGAGGAATTGTCTTTTCTTTTTCGGAGGGAGATGGAAGGACAGACAGACAAACAAACACTGCGAAAATTCATGATTAGGGGCTGCAACTCGAATTTAGATTGGTGGATGGGATCTGTGGACTTGTCAGCAGCCTGGGACGCTGTCCAATGGGCTGAAGGCCGCAAGGGCACCAGGAATTCTGCAATGATAGTTCTCTATGTACTTTCTTGGTGATGGCTCCATCTGCTGCATTATGGTGGTGACAATGATGACCGGATCGCAACCAAAGGCTGTGAATCTGGCGGTTGCGAATATATATTAATGGGCCCTAAAGGTGTTGAAAACGATGGTCACTGCCAAAGGCTGCGAGTCTGGCAGTGGCTTCGCCATTGCTATGTCAGTCCGCGACTGTCAGACTGAGAAAAAATGAGTGTGGCAATGGCCAATAAAAGATGAGGTGCTGCCACAAAGGTGTTGAAAATGAGTGATTGCAGCTGACAGCTGTGAATCTAGTGGCAGCATAGCTGCTGCTACATCAGGCAGCAGTGATGGTAAACAGAGAATTAGCCAATAACACAATTATGGTGTTGAAGTTGAATAGTAGATTGCAGCTAAAGGCTGCAAATATAGCTGCAGCTTTGCTACCACTATCAGGTGGCAGTGATGTAGACTTCACAGAACATGTTAATAGTGTTGACAATGAGTAGATTGCAGCCGAGGGCTGCGAATCTAGCGTCGGCTTTGTTGCCCCTATATCAGTGACAAGTGAAGGCAAAGAGCGAGGGATAAAAGTTTGTTGGGTATCTCCAGCCTTGCTCAATTACATGGGGAAAAAGACCTGCAGTTTTGGCAGGAATAATGCCATTTGCTCCATTTTTGGCAAGTGACATATTTGTTTAATGCAACATTTTATGCTGGATTATTGTTATACATGCAGACGAGTCGCAAAGCTCTGCCTTAAGATATCTTACAGCGCTAGCCCAAAAACTACGGTTTTCCCCCTGAAAAACAAGTCAAAATCAACTCACGGTGGACTGGGCAGTGTTATGAATCACCCTCTGGAAACCTCTGGAACCTTCTAAAACATTCCTTCATGGAACCTTGTGGAACCTTCTGGAACTTCTTTGCTTTCCTGACTTGTCTTGTTGTTGTCATTGGTATCATTGGTATCATTGTATTACTAATTGCTCTTTCTGGAACTTTCTTTGAGTCTTGACAAGGAAGGCTCTCAAAAGGTATAAAAGGGGGATGGGGGACCTGTCCCATCCCTCAAGTGAATTATTGTTTCCAATACAATCATCACTCCTCTCAGTTCCTTGTCTGCCTTGCCTTGTCCAGCCATGTTCCTGACAGGCAGGATGCAGACTTGCCAAGCAAAAAAGGTTGTTGTCTGCAAGAATTCAGTTGTCAGTCTCCCGCCCTGTCTGCTGGACTTGATTTGAGTTGATTTTCACTTCATTTTCATTTGAATTCCCAAAAGTTTTCGGGATACCACAGCTGTAAATGGATTTGAGGAGGAGGGGAGGGGTTTGACCACCCCTGATATCCTGGGGGATGCTCTAAAAAAGGAGAAAATTGTACAAGTTCGCTTCATTTCCTGGCAAACAGAAGGGAGAGGGCTGGCAAGAAATGATTGGTGTAGATAAGAAGACAGTCACTCTCAGCCACACAAGAAAGAAAAGACACAGACAGAGACAAACAAGGAATAAATAAAAGAGAAAACAGGAAAAACAGGAAAAACAGGATAAATTAAGATAAATTACTAATTGGAAAAATAAGTAAAAATCACCAATGAAAAGATAAAGAAAAACCCTGTGGTATGAGGTATTACATCATGGTAGCAGGTGGTAGGGCTTGTTAGCTGCCATCATCTTGTGAACTCTGTCCATCTGGGCTTAGCACTTCTCCCACAGAAGTATTTCAGTCCTAAGTCATTTCCAAAAGTGAGGGGCCATTGGCCAGGCATAGAGGACTGCATTTCTGCTCAGTCTGTCAACTAGCATGTCTCAAACTTGGCACCTTCCCAATTGAAGGGAGCACTCTAACCACTGAGCAAGGGAGCCTCGTATCAGCAATTAGAGTCAAGACTGATTCTTTCTGTCTGCAACATCGCCAATTATAAATAATAATAAATAATAATAGTAGAGCTCAGAGGCAGACAGATGGAGCCAGTCGGAGGCTGTATGGAAACCCAATAAATAATACGAGAGTAGGAATCCAAGGCTAGTCACGTTTTGCCAGCAAAAAGCGGGTCGAGACGGGGTGGTAATCCTCACAATTACCAGTTAAAAAGTGGGTATACACTTAATTTATTTGAGGTCACAGGCTCGACAGCCTGTCGTCCTCACAGCTCGCCTTCTTGCACCACCTGTTACTTACAGTCGTTAATTCCATCTGGCAGCCTGGCAGTGCGTTAACAACACTGAACGAAGAAAGAGAGAGATCAGGCAAGCGGTCACCAAATCTCTCGGCAGCCCCCAGACTGAAGCCGAAACCACCATCAACGACGTCTCTGCTGGTTCACACAAAACTGACTTTGACGACCTTCCAGCCAACCCCACCTCAACTCCAGTTGTTTCCTCAGAGAGTGAGTCAGATTCCGAAATGTCGCGCGAAAATTCTCCTCAACAGCCGTACAGCAAGCGAAGGCGTGAAGAGTCCTTCCATCAGATTGACAACTATGCAGACGACACCAGAGACTACAGAGATCGCACTACTGGTCATGATATCACCAATCACCACAGTTGGTCGATGGGAAATTGTCTTCCTGCTCAACCACTGCGGCTCTCAAGACCTCTTCCCTCTCCTGCGCTTTCGCTTTCTGTCGAGAGTCTCACCCACTCTAAGGGAGGGAGCTCTGTGACATTCCCCTCCCACCATTTGTGCGCAATTTTCGAGGGGAAAAGGGAAACAGTCCTCCTCGTTACCGCATTGGCTGGGCATCAGGTTTCTTTCAAGAGGCGGCTGAATCGCGTTATTTTAGATCTTACCTTCTCCCGCAATGGGGAGGATAAAGATTGGCTTGTTGAAGGTCATGATGAGTTGAAGGACATCATTTTAGATGGAGTTCGTGCATTGCACCACAAGTTTATCATAACTGTGTATTTGCCAAAACTGGTGGTAGATGAAGTACGAATGTTTGATGCCAAAGGAGGGTTGGGGAAGGTTTTCGTTTTTCGACACTTCGAGGAGGATGAGTAAACTGAAGGGTTGAGAATGAAGGCGAAATTGGACAATTTTCTCCTTTTTTTTGGAGCATCCCCCTGGCCAATCTCAAGCAACTTGCGCGGGGGCTGGTTCCTTTTTTCTTCTGGGTCTCTCTTGTCAAAATAGCAAATCAAACACTTCCTTCACGACCCAATACATGCCCTCCTCGCTTCCACCTCAAATGCGGGCCCTTTGTAGCGGCGCCGGCGCCGGCGCCCCTCATCGCTTTGCCGCCCTCTCAACACCACCATCAGCACCATCAGCACCATCAGCAAGACCAGCAGCAACTCCAGCCTCAGCTTCAGGACAAGTGCTGTCCCTTTTGCGCTCGCCTTGTCGTGGTGCATTTATGATCAACGCGGATGCAAAAAGGCAAGCCAGCAGTATGTCCTTGCTCCGATCGACGAAGACCAGGGAGCCGCGATCTGAGCGTCTCTCTCCTCGTTATTCCTCGTCGAATCGGTTTGTTGGAGGGCCCTTCCGCCTGCTGTCATCCACCGCCGCGGATAAAGTAACTTCAGATTCCGATGCAGCCGTCCCGTCGACCGAAACAAACACTGCTCCCATCCCGGAGGCACTGGATGACTCGCTGGACATTTCCCCTATTCTTGCCGAAACACGCGTTGTGAATGCGTTGAACGCTCTCACCAAAATGAAGCGTCGCGATTTTTCAGACGCGGAGTATGAGGCTGCTTCCACTCTTTACGGCTTTTCCCCGGCGCTACTCAAGAAGTACGTATATCTGTACTTGAACTCAAAGCTGCCTTATCATGCTCCCTCCGTACCTGGGCAGCCTCAATCCGTAGAGCGCGTAGTACCAGTTGCGCGACACGTCTTTATTCGGTCTGCACGGTATACACCCGAGGAAGACCTTCGGATTCTTTCCTACGCTGCGCAACGGCGTATTGCTGCCGCAGACATTGCCAGAATCCCTCGCACTCTGCCGAATTCGAACGAACCCCATCCGGCATTCCTTGATGCGATTTCTCCTGTCCACCGGACCACATTTACTCACAACGATGTGCCCTTGCTGGAGCTTGAGCTCGAGTTGAACGGCGCTCGGCGAGTTCTGCCTCCAGAGTCGCCTGCAGCCCTTCGCGCCGTCCTCACCGCTGAGGACCTGCGCACTCGCCTTATCGATCTAGAATGTGGGTTGTACCCTGGCAGCATCCACAGGAATTGGAAGATGACAGACACGGAAGTCTGCAACGTTCGTGAGGGAATGGCCGTCGTCCGGATGCACCGTCGACGTCTCGCTGACAGTGGGCGCGATCCCGACGCCTTTAACGTCTTAGCTGATGCCGCACAGTGGAGCAAAGAATATGCACTCTCAGATGCGTTACTTCGCGGCGTTGGGGCCGTCGTAGGCGACCGCTGGCTGAACCACACACCCATTGGTACCCTCGTTGTACTCCAGGATGATGTCAAGATTCCGGGCCTTGAAGGCATTGTCAAAGATGTACCGGTGCCAAAGACAATGGCTGCAGAATTGGAGGAGTTTAAGTGGAACATCCCGAAGGCTGACCGTGGCCGTGAGTTTTGGATGGCCGTGCTTGGTTACTGCAACGCAAGAATCCAACCAGCGCGGGCCGCCGCCGCCGCCGCATCGTCCCTTTCAAGTGGTGTCTTATCTTCAACAAGCTCGGACTCGGACAGTGCTAGCACCGCGGACCTTCAAGGACTTCCCGGCCGTACTTGGCAGCAATGCCGCAAGGGTTGGGAAGAGCGACTGTGGGTGAAAGAGGAGGACTACGCACTCAAGTGGCTGGTTGGCATCGCGACTGGTTTGATCCGGCCAACAGAGCATGGCGGTGTTGGTACTTTGGAGCCGGAGTTCATCGACATTGTAATGGGCGACAACAGAGAGGAACTCCACGATAAGGTCACACGCGCTGTCGCGAACGTTGCTGCCGCCCAGGCGAGCGTCGGTCCTTCACCTAAACTGTTTCAACTGGTCTCCCGTGTCGGCATTGTCCGTGGTCGAACTCTGAAGGCTATGCAATTCAGATGGGGCATGCTCAGCAACGATAAGAAGTGGGAAAAGTTGGAATGATTGGCGGATGACTGCATCGACGGGCTAGTGTCTTTTTCTGGCTGCAGCTCTTGCGTGGGACGGGCGGTTTCCTGGCCATTGCCTCAAATACGGACAATCGTCTCAAATTTGATGATTTGCGATAGGATGGCCGTCCGATCGCCTGTTCTCTTTCTGCAATTCAATCCAATTACATGCTTCACAGAATGGACTGCTTATCTAATGAAAATGGTCAGGCGACGTTTGGGTAATCCGTTCAGTTGTTACAAGTGAAGAGAGTGGGAACAGTGAGACTCAGGGGACGGTGAAAAGAAATGAGACAAGTGGGAGACAAGATGTCAGCGCGTAATTGCAAATCGAAGCGTTACGGGAGGAGACGAGAAACGTTGCCACAAGGGATGAAGGGAGGGAGAAGAGAAAAAAGAACCGAAGTTTGTTTCTTGAACAGACTGGTAGAGTCAGCTACTCCTCCTTCACAGGAAGATGGTGAGGCCAAGAGACGCGGCCACAACCGCAAAGGCCTCGTGAGCACCACGCCGGCCTGCTGATCTTGAAGACGAGCTCTTGGAGGAGGCCGCTGAGCTCGACGCACCTTTCGACTGCTGGGGCGCACCACTTCCCGTCACAGTTGCGGAGGTCGCTCCTCCCGAAGCAGGGGACAGCGAAGAATTTGACGACACCATGGAGCCGGAAGTGGACATTGTCATGGACATCGACATGGATTCGGAAGCGGTCGCGGTGCCGGCAAAATCCGGTGGGAGGTTGCTCGGAGTGCGGAGATTAAATCCTGCGGCGCTGCAGGCGGAAGAAAAGGCGGCCCAGTTGGAGAGGCCAATGCCTGCGGCGGCCTCTCCGCTCGTGGAAGCGAGAGTCTTGAGGGCGGCGGGATCGCAGTTGGAGAAGACCGACTCGAGTGTGGTGACGAGATCCTCGCCCTTTCCACAAAAGCACTGAAGGGTTTTTGCTTGGATCTCCTGCTGGGAGAGTCCTCCGTCTGACGGGATGCAGCTCGTGTACAAGGAAAGTACAGAGGAGAAGGCCGTGCTACACGCATCCGCCTTGACACGGTCCAGCAAAAGAAAGAGCACTATCACAGTGAAGAGCTGTGGCAAGAAGGCGTGGGAGGTGAAGGCCATCCTGCGTGAGTATATTTGAAGGAGGGTGGTTTGAAGTCGATGGCGGGGTCTGGCTGGAAGCAGGAGTAGGGAGAGACAGAAGAGAGAGAGTCGGAGGATAACAGCCAAAGTTCTGTTTCAAAGCCTTGGCGTGTTGTTTTTTATGTGTGGCGCGTTGAGCATGTGGAAAGGCCAGGGGGTGGGACAACACGGCTGACTGCTTTGCTGCTTCGTTCTGACAGGAGAGGCGGAGTTTCAATAAAAAAAAAGAGAACAGATTGCCCGCACTTTTCGTATTGCTTGTCTGTCTGTGCGGAAAAAAAAAAGAGATGTTTTGGCAAACAAAAGGGTTTCATTCGGCGCATTCTTGACGTAGACGATACATGTGAGGTCGGTTACAAGGGCAGAGCTGCGAATTCCCCAGCGTTCGTCTCAAATTTTCACGAAGGGCCAATCGGAGATACGCCTCCATGGGTTGGTCCCAGCGACGGCGAGCTGGCGCGGACTTGGAGGGAGTTGGGCCGTTTCAGAGGGTTCGTCTGCGCGGAGCAGCGGCGCAAATGCCGAGACACTCCGGGGGCACGACTATCGCGAGGACTAGGACGCCGTGATTAAGTATATTGCTCACCATGGGCGACTTGTTCCATGAGTGTCGTTTCCTCCACCGCCCCTCTTGGGTGTATTGTTCGCAGGGCTTGGCACCACCGAGACCGTTTACACTTCTGGCACTTCTCTCAGCCGCCGCGCCTCCTGCGCTTTTTAAAGACAGGCACCGCGCCCTCCACCGCCTCAACTCCTCCCAGCTCAGTCCCGCCCCCTCCATCCTCCAGATCGCTGAGGGCTACATGTGCCCTTTTCTCCCGCAGCTTAAATTCGTGAAGGTTCTCCTCGCCGCCATCGTCCTCCTCTAGAAGTCGCTCATCGACGGCAGACGGCGCGTTTTTCCGCTCCTTCTTGATGTCGACTTTGATATCGTGTGACGGGGGTTTCGAATCCCCTCGGCCGGTCGAAGACCGCCATGATGAACCAACTTCTGTTTTGATCGGCTTTTTGTCGTCTTCGCCGTACTCCTGCTTCTTGACAACATCCGAATACACATCGTCCTCGTCCTCGTCCTCGTTGTCGTCATCATCTTTGCTTCGGGAGGCAGGAATCATGGACTCCTCCTCCTCCACAGCTGCCCACGTGCCGAGGCCAGTCGAGGCATCAAGCGGTGTGGGCACGATGAACGTCAAAGAGCTGGTCGACGAAGAAGGAGCTGCATAGGCAGATGACGACGTGGGAGAAGAGGAGGAGGGAGCCAATGTCCGCGTCACGGCCGGACTGGGGAAGGACGTAGATGCGGAAGTCGAAGAGGTGGCCCAATATGGAATGATTTCACCTTTCTTTGAGGATGCCACAGAGTCAAAGCGGGCACCAGGTGCCGGCCTACCGCGGGCGGGTGCAGTTGCTGGATCGGACGAATGGAGGAGGGGGGGTGTCACGCCCGTGTCCTTGATATATGAGGATGCGGCTGCCTGGGAGCGCAACAGTAAGAAGAGGCAAATTAGCGAATCACATAATCAGACGGCGGAGCTTTCGCCTACCCGATCGATCTTCTGCAACAACAGCCGAGTCTTTTCTGCGTCCTTGTCCTTCGTCTCCTCGTTCTTGCGTATCTGGCGCATATAGCGCTCCAGGTTGTCCTTGTGCTTCAGGCCATTTTCGTGGGTGGACCGGCTCTGCAAAAGGGCGAAAAAAGGTGCGGGGGAAGGTGGAAGCCATGGCGTTAAGTAGTTCCGACGGATAACAGCTCAACTTATACGCACGATCTTGTTGTCAGCAATGAAGATCTTGCAGTACTTGCAGAAGTATTTGGCGTTGGATACCCAGTACTCGGTCATTTTGCGGTCATAGATTCAACACTGCTACGCTGGTTCACCTGCCTGCTGGAGCAAATTTCGGGGGGGGGGGGGGGGGGGGGGGGGGGTAGGCGCCGTCGGTGGCGGGTAGGGAGGGAGGGAGGGAGGGAGGGAGGGGCCAGACCGGGCAGAAGGGTATGAGTACGGGCGAGAGCGAGCAGGAGTCCGCACGACCGACCGCCTCGTCTCTGTCTTGTCAACGAAAACAAAAGTAATCACCGCCATCATGTCGTTCCCCAACGCCGGCGCCGCGATTACCACCACCACCACCACCACTATTAACATCTTGCTGACCGGCGCGACGGGTAAGCTCTATCGCACGGAAGAGTTGTTGCTGGCACGGGAGAAGACTCCTTTAGCTACCCCCTACCTTTCTCACCGCACCCCCCGTTCGGTCCTCACGCAAGGCTTCATTGGAGGTGAAATCCTCATGCACCTCCTTGCCGCAAAGCCCACGAGCGGCTGGCACTTGACGTGCCTCATCCGCGACGACGCCCCGCAGCTGCCGAGGACCGCCCTGCTGACTGCGCTTGGTGTCGACGCCGTTCAAACGATCAGCTCCCTGGATGACATCGAGACCATCAAACAGGCGGCATCGCGCGCGGACATTGCCATCCACGCCGCGGATGGCAGCGATCACCTGGCGTCGGCTGTGGCCCTTCTCGACGGCCTTGCCCTCCGCAGCGCGTCGTCTTCTTCGGCAGCAACTGCAACCGTTCCTGCCCTCATTCATGTGTCTGGCGTTGGCGTCATCATGGACGACGCGGGGGGCGAGTCGCCGCCGGAAACTGTGTTTGACGATGCCCAACCTGAGCAGATAAATGACCTCCCAGACTCGATGCCCCACCGCGACGTCGACCTCGTAGTCTCTGGACGCTTTCCGCAGGACCGCGTCAAGACTGTCATCGTCATCCCCCCGCTGGTCTACGGCTGCAGCAGCGGGCCCTTCAAGAAAATGTCGAGCCAGATCCCTGGCCTTGTGCGATCTGCACTGCGGAACCGACGAGCAGAATACCTGGGCTTGGGAGTAAGCCAGTGGTCCAACGTCCACGTAGAGGTAGTATCTCCTGCCATTCACACCTTTTCCGCACATTTTAGTGGATTTGACATCTTAAACTTCTTATAGGACCTTGCGGACTTCTTTGTCCTTCTCACCCGCAAGATCATCGCCGACCCCGAATCAGTTCCAAGTGGCCGGGATGGTTACTACTTTGCAGAGTCCGGCCACCCGCACTCCTGGGCCGAACTATCGCACGCTATCGCCCGCACCGCCCACGCCCGCGGCCTCGTCGACCAGCCCGTCGCCGTCGCAATCCCCGCCGCCGCGGCGGGGGAAGCGCTCGGAAACAGCCGTCCCCTTGGCTTGCGCTATGTTTCCTCCAACGCTGTCTGCACCGCGTCCCGCGCCAGAGCATGGGGTTGGATTCCAAAGAAGAGCGAGCGCACCGACGTACTCGCATCTATTCAAAAGGACGTCGAGATCATTGCCGCAGAGGAGGGACTAGTATCGGCGGCGGTGGCGGTGGCTGTGTCAACGTGACGATAACTAGCGAAGGTTTGTTCTCATGTACACTGTGAAAGACAAGTGACAAGGACCCCAACAAAGACAAAAGCACACGTCGAAACAAAAAAAAATTGAAGAGGCGGTAAACCGTCCAATTTATTAAACGACCAGATTCACTCTGTCACCCACGTGTTGTCATGATCAGGACAATCAGGCAGCGCTTGTTGTTGTCTGTTGAGGAGGATCCGACCTGGCAGAGATCTGCGAACTGGGAACGATTCTTCCGACTCGACTGATGACGATCGTTTGTCAAGTTCGCTTACTGTGGGTGGATGGGAACGTTTTCTTTTCCAACTGCTTGCCCAAGGGCAGGAGTGGGGGAGCAGTTGAGGGGTGGTGTTGATCGAACGACCCTTGGTGCCTTTAAACAGCGAGAGAAAGGGTGAGACACTGATTGCAAACCAGAGTGTTCAACCAAACGTTGGGGAATGTATCTTGGGGACGGACACAGGGCTGATCAACAATGGGCACAGCAGGCAGTGGAACAGTCAGAAAGGGAAGCTGACTGCAGGGTCAATTGAGAACGCTAATCTGCGCCTGTCGCAAACTGACTGAAGATCACATCATACTCGTCACTCCAGATACTTTTGCAGCGAGTGTTTGAGGGAAGAACTTTGTGAGTTTGCTGGATGTGACCTAATTCAGCACATCAGTCGATTGAGCTTGCTCAACGGCCCCTTGTGCACTGACACAATCTTCAATGAGAGCAGGGTTGTGTGCTCACCCTTCTAATCTTTTGAGGTGAGTGACATTGGCAAGTTTTTCGATTGAATCAGTGATCAGTTTTGGCGTCACTGCTGCTGCGTTCCATAAACTGATGCGTTTGGTTTCTGTCCCTGTTTTACTGTACCCCCCTTGCAATTTACTGTAGCAACTAGATCGTAGAAAGGAAAGGCAACAGGGCGGGCAAACGCACTTACATTATTCCCGCGTGCTATGAATTTTCTGTCAGAAGCCCTGTTCACAAACTTCCACCTACAGTAGAGCAAATGTGAAGGTGTGGTAAATTCGCGTTTGCCAACGCCATACAAGCTGAAATGGTTGAGTGCAGTTGTGGACCTTCAGTAGTGTACTCCACCCATCACCACAGCAGCCCAATCCATCAATCAGCCAACATAGCGAATTCTTTCAAGTACGAGTCACACACACAACAACATCGAGTCTAACACCAAGAAAATCTTCATCTCCGCCGTCAACACCCCACAATCAGCACCAACCACCATCAACTGGGGCACCACACCGTCCTTCCCATCCACCCCCCCCAAACACCACCTTTCGTCACCTCAGCAACTACTTCACAGCAGACAGTATGAGCTCAGCAGCACACCAGCAAAACCACCACTACCAATTTCCTTGACATTATCAAACACAAAAAGATGGGCGACAAAATTGCTGTGAGACTACACTGAGGTCTCAGTGATAAAGTCTAGGGATTTTATGCGCAAAAACAAGCATGCCTGTCATAAAACCACAAGGATTGGGACTCCTATTATTATTCCTGGTTCTTTAGTTTCAGGGCGTTATCAAATTGTATTTGCGGCTAACCTGTCTTTATTATTGGGCCTGCTTTTACTACTTTTGTCTTAACAGTTTCCGTTGCGCCAGGTTTTCTCAACATATTTTCTTTTTCAGTGACTAATGGAGACTGCCTGACCGCATAGGGATGGGGTGCCTGACAGGCCGTACCAAGCCCGCCTAATTTATTAATCTTTTTTGGCACTTGTACATACACGCATAGGGTTGGGGGAACTTCGAGCATTTGTGGTGGATGCTCCACGTCAGGGGGGGTTGCTTGTCAATTTTCTCTCTCTGTTTTTGGGGCCATTTCTCTATTTCCTTTTTTTCCTCAATCTGATTTGTCGTTCAGCACCAATACAGAGTCCCTTCAAATCCATCTGGCTTGCGACGGTGAGGGTAGCGAGAGGTGGTACACACCCAGGTGAGTACAGGGTCCCTTCGGGGGCTCCTCGTAAGGGGCCGCAGGTCACCCCTGTTGCTGGCGACGACGAGGGCTCCCACAGCACTGTCTGCAACGAGGGGCGCTAGGTCGCGCCCTGTCCGTCCCATCGCTATTAACCACTCCTGTTGTATTTGAGATTAGGTTCCTGAGATAAAAACCCCCCTCTTCTCTGTCAGGAACATGGCAGGACAGGGCAAGGCAGACAAGGAACTGAGAGGAGTGATGATTGTATTGGAAACAATAATTCACTTGAGGGATGGGACAGGTCCCCCATCCCCCTTTTATACCTTTTGAGAGTGTTCCTTGTCAAGACTCCAAGAAAGTTCCAGAAAGAGCAATTAGTAATGCAATGATACCAATGATACCAATGACAACAAGACAAGTCAGGAAAGCAAAGAAGGTTCCAGAAGGTTCCACAACGTTCCATGAAGGAATGTTCTAGAAGGTTCCAGAAGGTTCCAGAAGGTTCCATGAAGGAATGTTCTGGAAGGTTCCAGAGGTTTCCAGAGGGTGATTCATAACATTCTCTCTCTTTATTCTGCGGTTGTGTTGCACCCTCAGGAGTGTCCTTCTGTTTCCCCTCGCATCGGCCCACAGCCACGTGAGTAATCGGTTCTCCAGCACCAATCCCTCAGAGGATTGTCCCTCTGAATGTTCATTCTTTGTGTTTGAGACCCCTGTTAGACAGATCAGTAGGGATACTTCGTGGACTAGGCAAGTAGTAGGGTTGAAACACCCCCTAGACAACAGCCCAATAAGGTTAGTTTTAGCCTATTATTTGCTTTCCCTCACTCTAGGGCCCACGTGTCCACTTTTGGTCGAAAACTGCCATTCTCCCCTGTACTTTCCTCAACAACCTTACCACACTCCGTTGCAAAACTTTCCAACGCCTGGTTGGCTGCTGCACCTCCTTTCCCAATGCTCTCCTGCATCACCCCATCACTCGTAACCTCCCTGACTTTTCAAACAAATACTGCTCTGACATGATTGTTGACCTCAACTCTCACTTCCCCCTCTCTCATTTGCCACATAAGCTGTATCATGATGCACTGCCTCTGTTATGAATCACCCTCTGGAAACCTCTGGAACCTTCTAGAACATTCCTTCATGGAACCTTGTGGAACCTTCTGGAACCTTCTTTGCTTTCCTGACTTGTCTTGTTGTCATTGGTATCATTGGTATCATTGTATTACTAATTGCTCTTTCTGGAACTTTCTTTGAGTCTTGACAAGGAAGACTCTCAAAAGGTATAAAAGGGGGATGGGGGACCTGTCCCATCCCTCAAGTGAATTATTGTTTCCAATACAATCATCACTTCTCTCAGTTCCTTGTCTGCCTTGTCCTGTCCTGCCATGTTCCTGACATCATAATTCACTTTACCCTCTCCTACTACTCTCTGCCATCAGGTCTGACCCAAACAACACCTTCCCTGATGCAACTGCCTACCAAGCCTTGATGGACCAATTACAAGCCCTTTCAAGACAGACACACCAACTTCAAGAACAAGTCCTTCACCAGCAGCACCAGCTTCAACAACAACTTCACCAACAAGAACATCAAGCTCTTCCCCTGCCCCAAGCCAACCAAGCAAGAGAGCCCAAGGATCCAGCCCTGACAAGTTCACTGGGCTGGCCAAAGACCTTAGGAACTTCATGGCCACTGTGGAGAATGTCATCCTTCTCCAACCTTCAAGATTTCCCAGTGAGCAAGTCAAGGTTCTTTTTACAAGCATCCTCCTGTCTGGTCAAGCTCAATCATGGGGCAGATCTCTCCCAAGCACACCCACCACCCTGCAAGAGCTCTGGGAGGGGCTGGAGGCTACCTTTGGTGACCCCTACGCATCTTGGACAGCAAGATCCAAGCTCAAGCATATCAAGCATATCAAGCAAGGAAAGCAATCTTGTGTGGCCTACACCAACCAATTCAAGCAACTAGCCAGAGACTCTGGATACAATGATGCAGCTCTGATGGAGCTGTACCATGATGGTCTCCATGAGTCAATCCAAGACATGCTCTCCCAGTCTCTGCTCATCCCTGAGACCTTGGAAGAGTACATCCTCTTTGCCATCAAGATTGACAACAGACTCTACTCCAAGAGGCTGAAGCAAAGACAAGTAGGAAATACATCGAGACCTACCCCAGTCCCTCAAGCTCTTACAGTTCCTGAACCCATGCAAGTGGATGCAGTTGAGACACCCCTTAAGGGTCCTCTGAGCCAAGAGGAGAAAACAAGGAGGGCCCAGCAGGGAGTGTGTTTCTACTGTGGCTCCAAGGAACACGCTGTGAAGGACTGCCCAAGTAAGAAGCACCCAAACTCCCAGGTCCAGGCTCACTGAGGGGCAATTCCCTGGACCCTCCTCCAAGCTGCCCCTGTTTCATCACACCACCAGCACCACAAACACCTCAGATTCCAAGCCCCACCAACTCACCATGGATGTCAAGATTCAACTCTCACCCAAGTCAACCATCACAACCAAGGCCCTTATCGACTCTGGATCATCCTGCAACATCATTGATGCCACCCTTGCCAAGTTGTGTGCCATTCCCACCATCAAGAAATCCACACCCCTCAAGGTCCACTTTGCCAATCATGCTCTGTTCAAGGAAATCAGCCATGAAACCAAGCAAAACCTCCACATCCAAGGCTTTCCACCATCCATGGTCAACCTGGAAGTATTGGATCTTGGCTCACCCACATTCTCTGTCATCCTGGGATTACCATGGCTGCAAGCCCAGAGCCCTGCCATTGATTGGGTCACTGGTCAAGTCCAACCTCCACCAATCGGAACAGTCACCCAAAACTCAAGTCAAGCCCCCAAGTCTCAGGCTCTCAAGCCCTTGATTCAAGATTCACAGCCAGCCAAGACTCAAGTTCCACAGTTCACAGTTCACAGTCAAGATTCAAGTAGAGCTCATAGAGCTCACAGTCATGGCCATGACTCTTGTTCACAGAACCCACAGTCAAAGATTCAAGTACCACAGTTCACAGTCCACATTCAAGATTCAAGTTCCACAGCTCACAGTCTTTGCCAAGAACAGAACTCTCAGTCAAAGATTCAAGAATCACAGTTCCCAGTCAAGAATTCAAGCCCCACTGCTGAAGAGCACAGGAACTTGGACCCATCAGACCTTTTGCTGGCATCCAAGCTACCAAAAGAATATCTCCCTTATGCTGATGTGTTTTCCAAGACCAAGACAGACCTGCTACCAGCTCAGAGGCCTTATGACTGTGAAATCCCACTCAAGGATGAAACTTGCAGCCCACCTTTCAAGCCACTGTACCACCTCTCTCCACCAGAAGCCAAGGCCCTCCAAGAATACATTGAAGAAATGCTGAACAAGGGATTCATCCAACCTTCCAAGTCACCAGCTGGAGCTCCCATCTTTTTTGTCAAGAAGAAGGATGGGGGACTGAGACCCTGTGTGGACTACAGAGATCTCAATGAGATGACAGTCAAGAACCGCTATCCACTGCCTCTCATCTCTGAATTACTGGACAAACTGAGCCATGCAAGGATATTTTCCAAGATTGACCTCAGAGGTGCCTACAATTTGGTCAGAATTAAGCCCCAGGATCAATGGAAGACTGCCTTCCGATGCAAATACAGTCACTTTGAGTACTTGGTCATGCCCTTTGGACTTACCAATGCTCCAGCTATTTTCCAAGGCATGATGAATGACATCTTCAGGGATATTCTGGACCTTTTTGTCATTGTCTACCTGGATGATATCCTGGTATTTTCATCTGACACTGCAAGCCATATGGGACATGTCAAGACTGTCTTGGAGAGACTCAGACAGCATCACCTCTATGCAAAGCTGGAGAAGTGTGAATTCCACAAGACCTCCATTGAGTTTTTGGGGTTCATTGTGTCTGACAAAGGGATCTCCATGGCACCAGACAAGATCCAAACTATTCTTGAATGGAAGGCTCCAAATTCCATCAAGGATGTTCAAAGCTTCCTTGGATTTTGCAACTTCTACAGAACCTTCATTGCCAACTATTCTGCCATAGCCAAGCCTCTCACTGATCTCACCAAGAAGACCACCAAGTTTGAATGGACCCCAGCAGCAGAGCAAGCCTGGCTAGCTCTTAAGACAGCAACCACAAGTGCACCACTCCTTAAGCATGTGGATCCCTTGCTTCCCTTCACCTTGGAAACTGATGCCTCAGACTATGCCCTCGGTGCTGTTCTGTCCCAGCCAAGCTCTCAGGACCCCTCTGCTCCTCTGCATCCAGTGGCATATTACTCCAGGAAGCTGAACAGTGCTGAGTGTAACTACACTGTCCATGACGAGGAGTTGCTTGCAATTGTGGAAGCATTCAAATTCTGGAGACACTACTTGGCTGGTTCTAAAGGCATCTCTGTCTATTCTGATCACAAGAACCTCACCTTCTTCAGGGCAAGGAGGTTGCTCAAGCAGAGGCATGCCAGGTGGGCTGAACTGCTCTCTGAGTATGACTTTAAGCTGTGCTATTCTCCTGGCCACCTTAACACTGTGGCTGATGCCCTGTCAAGAAGAACAGACCTTGCACCTGAAGGGGGAGATGGTTTCACCCCACCATCCAAGACACACCTTTCATTGCTTCCTGACAGTGTGTGGGCCCATGCTATTTCCAAGGACCCCAAGCCTCACATGATTCAAATCAGCCAAGAGGAGGAAAAACTTGAGATACTCAAGACAAGGCATGATGCAGCAACAGCTGGACACCCAGGAGAGCACAAGACATATGAGCTTGTTTCCAGAGACTTCTACTGGCCAGGCATGAGGAAGTACATCAAGAACTATGTCAGCAGCTGTGAAACCTGTCAGAGAAACAAATCCAGCAGACACAAGCCCTATGGACTTCTGGAGCCCCTCCCAATTGCCATCAGCCCTTGGTCATCAATATCCATGGACTTCATTGTGAAACTGCCCCCATCCCATGGATTTGACTCTATCCTTGTTGTCCATCTGCAGAAGGACAAAGTTGGCCCATTTTATCCCTGCACTGAGAATATAGATGCACAAGGAACAGCAGACCTGTTTTTGCAGCACATATTCAGGCTCCATGGGCTGCCTCAGTCAATCGTCAGTGACAGAGGACCACAGTTCAGATCTCAATTTTGGAAAGCACTCACAGCAGCCCTTGGAATCAAGTCTCAACTGTCAACTGCTTATCACCCTCAGACTGATGGACAAACAGAAAGAACAAACCAGACTCTGGAGCAGTATTTGAGGTGCTATGTCAGCTATCAACAGGATGATTGGCCCACCCTCCTTCCGCTGGCAGAATTTGCTCTCAACAATTCTCTCCACTCAAGCACCCAGCTATCTCCTTTCTTTGCAACCTATGGCTTCAATCCAAGAAGAGATCTTCTGGGACAAGAGACCCTATCCAATGTCCAAGCTCCTGCTGTGGCTTCACACTTACATAAGCTCAAGATCATCAGCACCTTCCTGGACTCCACCCTGAAGCAAGCCCAAGAAGATGCCTCAAGATTTGCCAACACTCACAGAATGGACCATGACCTTGCTGTGGGTCAGCAAGTTTGGCTTCTGAGGAAGAACTTGCAGACCAAAAGACTAAGTCCCAAGCTAGACAACCTCAAGTTGGGACCTTTCAAGATCTTGGAGCAAATCAATCCAGTCACCTTCAAGCTGGATCTCCCTGCATCCATGAAGATCCACCCAGTTTTCCATGTCAGCCTTTTGGAGAAGTTTGTGGCCAATTCCATTCCAGGCAGAGTTGTTCCTCCTCCTCCAGTTGAGGTAGAAGGTGAAGAGGAATTTGAGGTTGAACAAATCTTGGATGCCAAGTGGTTTGGAAGGACACTCAAGTTCCTTGTAAAGTGGAAAGGTTACTCAGATGCTGACAACACCTGGGAACCTGAGTCAAACCTCACTCACTGCCAAGACCTTCTGCTCAAGTTCAAGACCAGGTACCCCCACCAATTGCAGAAGAGGCCTAAAAGGGGGAGATGATGTTATGAATCACCCTCTGGAACCTTCTGGAACCTTCTAGAACATTCCTTCATGGAACCTTGTGGAACCTTCTGGAACCTTCTTTGCTTTCCTGACTTGTCTTGTTGTCATTGGTATCATTGGTACCAGTGTATTACTAATTGCTCTTTCTGGAACTTTCTTTGAGTCTTGACAAGGAAGACTCTCAAAAGGTATAAAAGGGGGATGGGGGACCTGTCCCATCCCTCAAGTGAATTATTGTTTCCAATACAATCATCACTCCTCTCAGTTCCTTGTCTGCCTTGTCCTGTCCTGCCATGTTCCTGACAGCCTCCAACTTGACCTTGCCTTTGGAACTCCAGTTTTTTCACATCCCTTACCCCTGTCCCAGCCCACTTCACTAAGTCTCTCATCCCCTTTTTTAACCAACAAACATCCTTCCAATACTCTGGCCCACCCCTATTTTCTGTTCACGCTCACTCCATCAACTCATCAGTTCCTTGGCATATTTTTCTCAACGTGTTTCCCACTCTCCGTTCACACTCTGTCCTCTTTTTTGAACAACTTTTTGACCTCCACCTCACCAGTCCCTCCTACAGAGACGGCCCACTTCCTGACAAACTCTGTGAAGTGTACCATATCATTAAGACCTTTATTCTCACTCTTCCAACCTTTGGATCTCTAGTCTTTTGATGGTCCTCTTTACAATCCCTTTTACCCATCTTCTTTGGATCCCCTTCACCGTCCCCCCCTTGCTCGTGGCAGTTTTTCCTGTCTGATGACCCCACCACAAGTGGAATTCTTCTGCATTGTTAACTGGACTCACACACTCCCAAAACCCCAACTCCTTTCTCATCACTACTCCAGGCTCCCTGAACACCTTCACCCTTCCTCCCACAATTTCCACTTGGTCCAAAGCCTTGGCTGCCCCATTGGCTCCCCCCCCATTCTCTTACCCCTGCAGCAAGCACATCTCTCCCTACAATCCAACTTCCCTTGCACACTCCACCTACACAGTTCCCATCAGCAGCTGCACAAGCGCTACTGCAACTCAACCCTCCCAGTCCATCTTCTTTGTTAACTGGCCTTCTCCAACCACTGTGTTCACACCCACATCTTTCCCACTCCTCACCTCCCACCACTCCACTTTCAATCCAGCTCCCTTCACAAATCCCTGCTTTCAACCAATGGACGTGCCCCTCCTCCCTGCTGACCTTGCTCACCACCCATCCTTGACCTTCGTCACCAATGGCCCTACACAAGGAGGGCTTCATGGTTGGATCTGTAGTTTGACTTGAGGTTAACTTTGAATTTTCATTTGCCCTCCCTCCACTCTCTGCCTCTTCCACCACTGCTGAAATTGCTGCCCTCACCATCACTGCAAAGCTTCCCCTGCCCCTGACTTTTCAACTTGACAATCTTGGAGTGGTTCACACCTTTGAGAAACTCTTCCCCTCAAACTCCTTTAGTCCCCATCCACACAGCAAGCTCAACACACCTCCTCTCTCTGATTCCCTCCATCGTCTTTTGCAGCAACATTAGCGAACAGACTCAATGGGCTTATGGGCACAGATCCACCCCAAACCAGTCCATACATCACAGTGCGAATTGAGAGAGAGATGAAATAGGGTATCCATTCGTGATCAGTGACATGATCCACTGGAAACAGCCTCCTGCGCTGGATTGGCAGCACGGGCACAGCAGGTGATCACCATCGCATGTCTTCTTTGGTTCTGATCATCCACCACACCCTTCAGTCCGCAGGGTAATCGCTTCCTCTTTGCATTCCCCCTGTAGTTCGAATAACTCCACTATGAATTTTTTTTCGTATGTTCTTTGATAGAGTGGAAGAGGGAGATACTTGAGGAGAGGATAGTGCATTCAAACGATGGGAGAGGTGTGGGCAAGGATCGGACGAAAAAGAAGACGAGGCACTGGGGAAGAATGGCTTATCACCACCAAATTCCGTTAGGTGAGGCACCAAAAGTAGTAGAGTCTTCGAAGCAAAGCCCATGAGAGAATGGCAAGCCCGAAAAAACGCAAATCGACGAAAACTAGAACCGGCCCTTATAGGTCGACCTCATCCACACCGCGTATCAGTTCGAAAAAGAAGCCGACAGCGCCCACGACGTCGGCCACGGGAACCCTCTCGTCGACAGTGTGCACGCCGGCGTACCCCCTGACTGGGGTGAATCGGAACACGTGGCGACTCAGCCCATGGAAGTATCGCGTGTCCGTGTTGCCGTTCGGCAGTGTCGGCGCCACGATCGGGACGCGGTCGCTTCCCCTGGCTAACGCGTGGCGGATGGCAGCGGAGACGAGCGCAAACGGCTTGGACGAAGGCTGCGAGGGCGTGCGAGGCGCCGGGTCCAAGAAGGTCGACAGCGTCGTCAGGCGGAGTGTGCCTGCCGTTGCAACGGCCTTGGTTCCGGTGGATCCGCTCGACGGCAGCACAGCGAGGGTCTTACCGTCGTGCGTCTCCTGGGCGACCGTGAGGTTGTAGCGGGCAGCAACAGGGGAGAGGACGCGCAATAGGGCTTTTTCTGTGAGCCCGACTGAGGAGTCTGCGGCGACACGGTAGTTTGCGGTGGCGGATGAGAGCTCGGGCAGCGCATTCACTTTGACGCCACCGGAGATGAGGTCCACGGCCTGGGTGGTGCTGAGGGCGGATTTGTGCACTGGGTTCTTCGCAAGAAGGTGAAGCAGCTTGCTTTTCGCCTTGTTGAGGCGATTTGGGTGGCCCACAGATGAGTCAAGGTCTTGGATAGCTCGCTTAAAATCTGCAGGAGCGGTGGGACCGTGGGCTGCTTCGCACCTAAGCTGAGACAGCAATGCTGACTCGCGGTCGGGGTCGCCCACGACGCCAAGAGACATAGGGAAGGGGTTTCTCTCGAGCGTGACGACAGCATCAGCTAGAATTCCGATTCCCGTGTGCTCAGGAGGAACGGAAGAGTGGCCACCAGCCGTCTCAACGTTGACCATGACATTCATGTACCCCTTTTCTGTGACAGACAGGTAGGCAAAAGTCGCACCATGCGCCTCGCCCAGGCTGCTGCCTTCGTCCAGGATCATGGCGATATTGTGTGTTCCGTATCGAGAATGGATGTGCTCGGCAATGTACTTTGCGCCTAGAGTACCAGAAATTTCTTCGTCGAAACCAAAAGCGATGATGATGGTTCGCTGCGGCTTGTGGTTGTGATGAAGAAGTGTCTCAGTCGCCTCCATGCTAGCAAGCATCGGGAATGATAGTAAGGGGAACAAGGTTAATCCTATAACATTGTTCGAATTTATTGACTTACAGGGCCGTCAACTGTGTCTTGCAGTCGACGCTGCCGCGACCCCACACAAAACCGTCCGCAACTACTCCACCGAAAGGAGGGTAAGTCCACCTGTCCAGGGTTTCCGTCGGAACCGGAACGACATCCATATGGGCAGTGAACATGACGGGCTTAAGCTCAGCGGCCTCACCCTTCCAAGTGAAGACGAGTCCGTATCTGTTGACCACCTCCAGTCGGAGGTGCTTGTGTACCAGCGGATACGTTTTCGCGAGGTACACACGGACATCGTCAAAGAACTTGCGTCGGGGGTCCGTGTCTGGGAGGGGTTCCTCAGGCGGCACGGAGGTCATGTCGTCATACGAAACGGAGGGAATCTGCACAAGCCCAGATAGCTTGCTCGCAACTGTGGCCGAGTACGCTTCGTCGGCGGGATAGGCAAACAGAGAAGCATACACGGCATCCAGCTCAGGATCGCGAGTCAGGACAAGTGGCTGCTGCTGAGGGCAGGCGGCTCCCTCCTCGAACGCGCCATAGTGTTGGAAGGAGGTTTGCGCGTCAACGGGGATCGCGGGTAACGGCGCGGGGTGGCCAAGACGGATGGAAGGACGGCGGTCGCCGGCTGGCAGGCGGACCGAGATGAGTGGTCCAGCGCTGTTGCGGTCCCTCGGCCGCACCCCCCCACAGACAATGGTGACCGTGGCGAGGGCGGCCGCCGCCGCGACGAAGATAAGCACACGGGCCGCGGAAAACCACCACGCCGCAGCAGCGGCAGGGTCTCTCTGGAGGAGGACGCGGCGGCTGCGTCGGAATGACGACGCCGCCTCCTCCTTTTCAAGGAAAGTGAGCGCGAGGTCGCCGTCGCCGTCGCCGTCGCCAACGCCAACGCCGACGACGATGCAGTCCTTCTTGTCCACTTTGCCGACGGGCAGGCTGTTGAGGTCGGCTTTTTCCATTTTCGGTGTTTTTTTTTTTTTTTTTTTTTTTTTTTTTTGCTATGGTTGACGTGTTTGTCTTTTCCCGGACCTTCCATTTATGCATACAATTTTTGATCATTAATTAACCGAAAGTCAGTCTGTCTGCCTGTCTGTCCGTCGGTCTCGACTTGCACCGGCTCTGGGCGGGCCGCTCCACCAAAACAGCGACGGACTCCGAGAAGTCGACGGCTGTCGCTATCGGCGGCGCGCTGCCCTCATCGACGGCGGCACAATTGTTATCAGCGCTGGCGGCAGTCCGCAAGACTACCCGCTCCAGGCGGATGGCCCGCTCGAGGTTTCTGCGCCGCCTCGCCCCATTCGCGCGCAGGATCATGCCGACCCCGAATACGGCAACAACCACAGCGAAGCCGACGATCGTAATGACAGCGGCCTTGGAAATGCTTGACGCAGACGGTGAGGAGCTGCTCGCGCCGCTGTTGCCCGGCGTCGCCAGCCGAATCTGCCAGGGATGGTTGTGGGTAGGAGAAAAGAAAACGAAAAGAGATTAAACAGAGGTACTGTGCTTTTCGTTCCGTTCTTCCCGCCGTACCTCCGCTATGTCCATTTGACATGTGCGTGGTGAATTTGAACCCATTGGAACCAAAGAGCCCCATACTATCTTCAAGTCCTGCACCGAGACGATCGCATCGTCAAAGTCATTGTCGCCACTCGTATTGAAAAAAGTGATAGTGTCCACCCGCATAACGGTGCGAGTTGAACTAAATGCCATCGTCGTGTTGCAGCTGAAGTGCACATCTGGAACAAGCCCGCTCACGGTGACGTCAGAAGAGCTCGTTATCGAAAGGGACGGGCATTTGAATGTTCGATCTAACTCTGCGCTTTCAGCACTTTCAAAGAAATTGTGTGTGGATAAATAACCACATACACTCAACTGTCGAAAACGGTGGACAGATCTCCATACTCGATGGTGGCTCTCGCAAGCGAGATAGGAACGATGGACGAGAAATGGAAGTGGAGCCATTGCGGGTCGCATGATGTGGAGCTATTTGTGACCTCTTGAGGTGTCGAACATCCAGAGAAATTAAGCACGGCGGGCATTGTGGCAGCCTTCCCCTCGCGCATGAACACGACGGGCACGGACACGTACACACCCACTCGCTCGCAAGCACGCACTCACGCAGGCACGCACACACACACACACACACACACACACACACACACACACACACACACACACATCAAGGCAAGGCATACTCACGCTTTTGTGATGCCCACCGGGTGGGTGCGGTCACATTCAAGGCTGTTGATGCTGTTGAGGAAGCCGAAGATGAGCCAAAGAGGTGCCACGAGAGGCCGTCCACGACATTGTCCGGGCGGCACGTTGAGGCGCCGCACTCGTCGGAAGTTGCGATGGATGAGGCGTCGACGGTAATGAGCTCACGAGACACCAGCATCAGACAGAGCTGGGAGATGTAGACTGTCTGTAAGAGTTAGGCCAGAAGAGGACGGAGGAGGACTAAGGAGAGGGAGGAGAGGTGGTGGTGGTGGTGGTGTTGGTAGTCGTGGAGGGATGTGGGGAGAGGAGCTGGAGCAGCAAGTTTCTGGAGCTGGTGCGATCGGCGTGCCCTTGGGTTTTGGGACGGCAGGGTCGGGACACTCTCCTCCAACTAAGGGGGTGGTGGGTAAGGTGAAAGGAAGCTCGGTAGGCGATTGTGTGACTCACTAAATAACTGACTGCGACCCGTTCGATCGAGATCGCTTCAAGGTGGCGTGCTTATAACAACCAATCGCAAGGGATAGACGGGAACGGGAGCGACCAAATTCCGCACCATAACTAACGCCCGCGGAAGCGGGTGTGCGTTTTGGGCCGGGGGGCGCCTTCTTTTCTTTGTTTCTGGACATGTCATGCAAGGTTTTTTGCAACGCACCACCATGCCATGAAAAATCGATACATGCTACACACCTGCAAATGATTCTCAGAAAATTGTGCGCAATAACCTTGACTTTCATTGCACTTAAGCCGCTCCTCGCACCGCAATACCAAAAAAATACAGTTAATTTGGGGATTTACTAAAATTTCGAGAATGCTCACAGAATATGAAAGAGACAGAATGGCGTGACTCCATGCGGTAATGATAAGTTTTTTCCTTGCACTTCTCTTTTTCTTCATTGCAGCTTGGACGATTATGGTTTGGGTGGAGAAAGGGGGCCAGGTCCGCGGTGGCACTTTGGCCAATAGTTGTCTACCAAAGGCTTGTCACTACAGTTGTGTGTCAACAAAGCCCAACACTTCTCTCGAAAAACAATTAACTGGAGCAGCAAACTGAACAAATTCTGTTCCATATGTAGGGCGGTATGCACATTTCCCCAGATATCTGCAATACATTCTTTCAATTTTACTCTCGGCAGAGTGACTGCGGTGCGCTTACTCCAAGCAAACTTGCAATTCCTGGTTGAACCTTCAGCAAGTTCATTTTGCCTGTCGGGGGGCACTCTCCCGGTGAGGGTGAGGGTGTGGTTGAAATTCAATTGAAGATATTTTACTCGACCAGTTGCCTCGCCTCATCCTATTCGCCCTCTTCCCAACCCTTTTTCAACCCCTGCAACTGACCAAACCCACAGCCAGTCCAGTGCCGGGGAAAAAAAAGAAAATGAAAAAGAAAAACAAAACTCTTGGTTCCTTTTGTGTGACAAGTCCGCACTTCTTGTTTCCCTCCGCACATTTAGTTATCATCAGCCGTTCCAACGAGACGGAGACAGAGCGGACAGAGAAGCGAGACGGCCGTCTGCTGATCAGTTTTGGTTCGTTCGCCAGCTCACTGTGAGTCACACTCCTGTCTGTCTGCGCGTGGAGTTAGAGGAAAACTAAGGGAGTATTGGGGAAGGTCATCAGGCACGCGGCGCGGTGGCGGCGGCGGCGTGCGGCACGCGCTACTTTCTTTGATAAGTTGCCTGTTGCTTGCTTGCTTGGCCTTCCTCCCTGACCGCGTCCAGCTGGCTGCTTGCAAATGAGGGATCATCCACCCCTGTCTGCGGCCGTTGGTACAAAATTTATGGAAGAAAATTGCCCAGTCTCCCGGTCTGCCAACGTGTTTCGCTGTCTGTCCGTCTGTCTTGCCGCTTGCACAAGCAGTCCCTTTTGCTCCGTTGCACCGCCCGCCGCGTTTGATGAGAGAGAGCAATTTTACCCCTTTTTTGTGGTTCATTTTGTTCGCCCTTCTCACCCGCTATCTATTTCTCTCTGTCTCACTCTCTCTCTGTCTCTGTCTCTCTCTCTCTCTCTCTCTCTCTCTCTCTCTCTCTCTCTCTCTCTCTCTCTCTCCTCCAACCAATGCCAGCACCCACTCACATCATGGTTGGACAAACGGAGGCGAGAGGGAACCAGGAAAAAAAAAAAAAACGTTTGTGCTCGTTTTTCTGCCCCACCAACTTCCACCAACTTCCGTCCCTCAGTCAAATTGCCCCCCATTCGCTACTTCCCCTCCCGTCTCTTCCCGCATATCCTTAACGCCACCTTGACCCAACCACACCTCTTCTTCCTTTGCCAGTCTTTTGCGCGTCGCCATGGGCATTTTTGGTCGCTCCTTCAGCAACAAGCACAACCACCACCACGCCGTCGACCACAAGGCCGAGACAGGGTCGATCGACTCTGGCCACCATTCGATCGGAAGCAGCAACGACGGGAATGCTCATCATTCCAACGGCGAAACGTACACCTCCAAAAAATCTCCCACTCCGCGATCCCGATCGGTCGACCCCGCACACTCTCGCCCATCTCTCCTCCGATTCAACCACTCTGCCACCGCCAAAGCAGCAGTGGTCAACCATCCTGCCGCATCCGCCAACGCGGGGGCCCACGAGCCCGTCGACCCCACCCACGGAGATAGCCTCATTGAGCTCTTGGATAGGAACCGCAAGTGGGCCGACCAGATGAAGGAAGAAAACCCAGGTTTATTTGAGAAACTTTCGCGCGCGCAGAACCCGGACATCCTCTGGATCGGTAAGCATCAACACCGTTATGTCGGGGAGTGCATGTGACTGTGCAGCCGACAGGTGTTATTCCGGTCTTGGCTGCTTTTAACCACCCCCGTCATCCAAACTTGTCGCAGTGTTCAAATAAACAAATGACTAACCCCCCCCCCCCCCCCCCCCCACTAAAGGCTGCTCGGACTCGCGCGTTCCAGCGGAAGAGATTTGCGGGCTAGGCCCCGGCGACCTGTTTGTCCACCGGAACATTGCCAACGTTGTGGTATCGACCGACATGTCGATGCTCTCAGTCCTCCAGTACGCGGTCGAGGTACTGAAAGTCCGCCACATCATTGTTTGCGGGCACTACCAGTGCGGAGGTTGCCTGACAGCCATGTCCAACAAGCAGTACGGCCTCATTGATAACTGGCTGCGCAACATCAAAGATGTTTATCAGAGCAACCGCGAGCAGCTTGAAGATGTTTGCGATTCCGACCGCGGAGACCTTCTCGTCGAGCTGAACGTTGCCAAGTCCGTTCACAATGTTTGCCACACCGGCATCGTGCAGAACGCGTGGGACCGCGGGCAGGCCCTGTCGATCCACGGATGGGTTTACCGCATTTCGGACGGCCGAATCAACGACCTGAAGCTGTGCATCAATAAGCAAGATGAGGTTGAAAATATCTACTCGTACGTTTCGAAAACTAGCTTGAAGAAGGAGCTTGAGATTCGCAGGTCCCAGCTTGACTTGAAGGGAGTTAACGGCCATCAGCGCGGCGAGTCGAAGGCTCCGGCCGAGGCACAAGCTGTTGCTGCGTGATTCCGTGGAAGGTTGAATTCAGTGACCAAGATTCGACAGCGCCTTTAAATTGCCATGAGGATTGATCTGATTGTTTTCGAAGCGGTGTGTTTAACCAGTCGCGTTTTTGCTCCCATCATGTATTTTGATCTTGTTGCGAATTTGCCACATCCTCTTGTGTTTCTTTCGACAGCGGACCTTGACTGCGGAACATTGCCTGAGCTGAAGTTCCTCCTCGTTCTCCTTTCTGATCTCTGCGATTAGTATCCCATATTGTTTGATTATGGATGTTACTGGGGGATGCCTGTTGACTTGTACGCAATCCTTGTCAAAAAAAAAAAAGTTGAAAAAAAAAAAACCTTTGAAGAGTGTAGTAGGCCCAAAAAAGATATTTGAAGAGTGTGGCAGGCCATGTGGAGAGTTACCAATGAAGGTCAGTTTCCTTGGGTCACGGCGCCGGACGACGAGAGAGAGTGTGTGTGTGAGCGACAGAGTGCAAGACAGGCGAGGAAGTGCTGCACTTAGTGCTGCTCCCTGGAGCTTGCTGCCTCTTGCACCTCCAGCATTGTTACTGGATTTCCCAGTCCCCTTTGGCTTGGCTTTTGCCTTCCATTGGGCCTACTCTGTGTCATGGACCAGAGAACCCTGCACATTCTTTGCTAGTGTGCCACCTTTTCACAATTGCCTTTGGTCTGAGTGAGAGAGTCTTCCCTTTGTGTGTAATAAGAGAGTTTCTTTGTGTTTCTTGGGCTTGTTAAGACTCCAAATACATAGTCCTGTCTAGTGGCCCCTAGACATCTCCTTTTTGCCCTTTTTCACTTTTCAGGATTGGTATTTAGGTCATTGCTCTATTTGCCACCCATAGCCCAGGGTGAGGATTTCGAATGCACAGTCTCACAGTTCAGCCGAACGTTGGGGAATGTATCATGGGAACACAGGGCCGATCAGACATTGGGCACAGCAGGCAGCAGAACAGTCAGAAAGGGAAGCTGACTGCAGGGTCATTTGAGATCGCCAATCTGCGCCAGTCGCAAACTGTTATGAATCACCCTCTGGAAACCTCTGGAACCTTCTAGAACATTCCTTCATGGAACCTTGTGGAACCTTCTGGAACCTTCTTTGCTTTCCTGACTTGTCTTGTTGTCATTGGTATCATTGGTATCATTGTATTACTAATTGCTCTTTCTGGAACTTTCTTTGAGTCTTGACAAGGAAGACTCTCAAGAGGTATAAAAGGGGGATGGGGGACCTGTCCCATCCCTCAAGTGAATTATTGTTTCCAATACAATCATCACTCCTCTCAGTTCCTTGTCTGCCTTGTCCTGTCCTGCCCTGTTCCTGACACAAACTGAGTGATGATCATATCATACCTGTCACTCCAGATACATTTGCAGCAAGCATTTGAGGGAGAACTTTGTGAGTTTGCTGGATGTGTTCTAATTTAGCACATCAGTCGACTTGAGCTTGCTCAACAGCCCCTTGTGCACTGACGCAATCTTCACTGAGAGCAGGGTTGTGTGCTCACCCTTCTAATCTTTCGAAGTGAGTGACATTGGCATCCAAAAGGAAGATGTCACTCCCTTCCCCTGCCGTTGTCATTGGGGGAACTCCAACCATACCTCCCAATCTTGCAAAACTGGGCCCCTCTGGCTCCCTCCTTAACCAAGCCACTTCAGCAGATTTCAAAGACAACAGCCAGAGAGCTCAGACCCCTCCTGACACCACCGCTCCCCCACCTGTCCCACCTGCCCCCCTTCTGTCCCTCCAGAGCTGCAGTCAATTTTAAAGGCCCTTGAAAACATCCAGCAACAGCTCAACGCACAACAGACCTCCTTGCGCACTGGGCTGAAAGAGCATTAGACCTCAGTGCGCTGATATCCAAAAACTCAGCACTCAGTTTACCCAACTTGAGCCAACTCCTGCAGCACTGGAACACAGCCGGGCAAAGGTGGACCACGATGTAAACAGTCTACTCTGAGTGAGTGAGTGGAAGGAGTGAATGAAGTGGAGATGTGTGTTTGTGGATGGTACTTCTCCCCAACTTGGAGAGAAAGGAGAAAAACTCTGTTATGAATTATTGATACATGATGATGATATACATGCTGTAATAGTTGCTAGGCAAGTGTGACCGGCACAGGGTAAAAACCTCTCCTATATTATCTGCTTGAGCAGAGGAGGAGGAAAACTGTTGACACAAGGTTTCTGTTCCACTTAATACTCAGAGTATTTGTCATCAGCGCAAGCCAGCGCCCAGGTCTGCATTGGCGGTGGCTCGCTCTCCAATGGGCATTGTGAGAATGATAACTGACAGTCACAATAGGTTTGGGTCTGTCTTGTGCCTCTTGCTGCTAACCAGTCAGTTCCGCCTAACACACAACATTCAGAGACTTGCAGCTGCTGCAGCCAACGTGGACACTTCTCTCAAAAACCATGCTGGCGTCATCCACAACCTAAACCAGCAAGTCACCACACTGGAGCCACTCACTGCGAAAATTGAACAACCTCACTACAGTGGACACAACCACCCAGCTCCTCAGCTCCTGCCTCCAGACAATTGAAGAATGATTGGAATACAATGGCCCAATTGACGAAGACCTTGACAACTGTTCCTCCACTGAACCTTCTTCTACTACTGTCCCAGCTTGATCCGCTGTCACCACACCCTCAACCCACACCACTCTTGCCCTGGCCAACGCCTCCAGTTCCTCTACCACTCGCCCCAACAAAACTGACCCAAAGCCTGCCCCAAAACCCATCCGAAAAACTGCCTCAAAACCCAGGACCACCACCTCAACTTGACCAATATCCTTATTCATTCTTTTGGGAAAGCCCCTTTGCAATTGATATGGCTCTTATTTCTCTTAAAAAGAAAAAAAAAAAAACAGAGACATTGTTAGTGTCAGGAACAGGGCAGGACAGGACAAGGCAGACAAGGAACTGAGAGGAGTGATGATTGTATTGGAAACAATAATTCACTTGAGGGATGGGACAGGTCCCCCATCCCCCTTTTATACCTTTTGAGAGTGTTCCTTGTCAAGACTCCAAGAAAGTTCCAGAAAGAGCAATTAGTAATACAATGATACCAATGATACCAATGACAACAAGACAAGTCAGGAAAGCAAAGAAGGTTCCAGAAGGTTCCACAAGGTTCCATGAAGGAATGTTCTAGAAGGTTCCAGAAGGTTCCAGAAGGTTCCATGAAGGAATGTTCTAGAAGGTTCCAGAGGTTTCCAGAGGGTGATTCATAACATCATCTCCCCCTTTTAGGCCTCTTCTGCAACTTGGTGGGGTACCTGGTCTTGAACTCGAGCAGAAGGTCTTGGCAGTGAGTGAGGTTTGACTCAGGCTCCCAGGTGTTGTCAGTATCTGAGTAACCTTTCCACTTAACAAGGAACTTGAGTGTTCTTCCAAACCACTTGGCATCCAAGATTTGTTCAACCTCAAATTCCTCTTCACCTTCTACCTCAACTGGAGGAGGAGGAGGAACAACTCTGCCTGGAATGGAATTGGCCACAAACTTCTCTAAAAGGCTGACATGGAAAACTGGGTGGATCTTCATGGATGCAGGGAGATCCAGCTTGAAGGTGACTGGATTGATTTGCTCCAAGATCTTGAAAGGACCCAACTTGAGGTTGTCTAGCTTGGGACTTGGTCTTTTGGTCTGCAAGTTCTTCCTCAGAAGCCAAACTTGCTGACCCACAGCAAGGTCATGGTCCATTCTGTGAGTGTTGGCAAATCTTGAGGCATCTTCTTGGGCTTGCTTCAGGGTGGAGTCCAGGAAGGAGTTGATGATCTTGAGCTTATGTAAGTGTGAAGCCGCAGCAGGAGCTTGGACATTGGATAGGGTCTCTTGTCCCAGAAGATCTCCTCTTGGATTGAAGCCATAGGTTGCAAAGAAAGGAGATAGCTGGGTGCTTGAGTGGAGAGAATTGTTGAGAGCAAATTCTGCCAGTGGAAGGAGGGTGGGCCAATCATCCTGTTGATAGCTGACATAGCACCTCAAATACTGCTCCAGAGTCTGGTTTGTTCTTTCTGTTTGTCCATCAGTCTGAGGGTGATAAGCAGTTGACAGTTGAGACTTGATTCCAAGGGCTGCTGTGAGTGCTTTCCAAAATTGAGATCTGAACTGTGGTCCTCTGTCACTGACGATTGACTGAGGCAGCCCATGGAGCCTGAATATGTGCTGCAAAAACAGGTCTGCTGTTCCTTGTGCATCTATATTCTCAGTGCAGGGGATGAAATGGGCCAACTTTGTCCTTCTGCAGATGACAACAAGGATAGAGTCAAATCCATGGGATGGGGGCAGTTTCACAATGAAGTCCATGGATATTGATGACCAAGGGCTGATGGCAATTGGGAGGGGCTCCAGAAGTCCATAGGGCTTGTGTCTGCTGGACTTGTTTCTTTGACAGGTTTCACAGCTGCTGACATAGTTCTTGATGTACTTCCTCATGCCTGGCCAGTAGAAGTCTCTGGAAACAAGCTCATAGGTCTTGTGCTCTCCTGGGTGTCCAGCTGTTGCTGCATCATGCCTTGTCTTGAGTATCTCAAGTTTTTCCTCTTCTTGGCTGATTTGAATCTTGTGAGGCTTGGGGTCCTTGGAAATAGCATGGGCCCACACACTGTCAGGAAGCAATGAAAGGTGTGTCTTGGATGGTGGGGTGAAACCATCTCCCCCTTCAGGTGCAAGGTCTGTTCTTCTTGACAGGGCATCAGCCACAGTGTTAAGGTGGCCAGGAGAATAGCACAGCTTAAAGTCATACTCAGAGAGCAGTTCAGCCCACCTGGCATGCCTCTGCTTGAGCAACCTCCTTGCCCTGAAGAAGGTGAGGTTCTTGTGATCAGAATAGACAGAGATGCCTTTAGAACCAGCCAAGTAGTGTCTCCAGAATTTGAATGCTTCCACAATTGCAAGCAACTCCTCGTCATGGACAGTGTAGTTACACTCAGCACTGTTCAGCTTCCTGGAGTAATATGCCACTGGATGCAGAGGAGCAGAGGGGTCCTGAGAGCTTGGCTGGGACAGAACAGCACCGAGGGCATAGTCTGAGGCATCAGTTTCCAAGGTGAAGGGAAGCAAGGGATCCACATGCTTAAGGAGTGGTGCACTTGTGGTTGCTGTCTTAAGAGCTAGCCAGGCTTGCTCTGCTGCTGGGGTCCATTCAAACTTGGTGGTCTTCTTGGTGAGATCAGTGAGAGGCTTGGCTATGGCAGAATAGTTGGCAATGAAGGTTCTGTAGAAGTTGCAAAATCCAAGGAAGCTTTGAACATCCTTGATGGAATTTGGAGCCTTCCATTCAAGAATAGTTTGGATCTTGTCTGGTGCCATGGAGATCCCTTTGTCAGACACAATGAACCCCAAAAACTCAATGGAGGTCTTGTGGAATTCACACTTCTCCAGCTTTGCATAGAGGTGATGCTGTCTGAGTCTCTCCAAGACAGTCTTGACATGTCCCATATGGCTTGCAGTGTCAGATGAAAATACCAGGATATCATCCAGGTAGACAATGACAAAAAGGTCCAGAATATCCCTGAAGATGTCATTCATCATGCCTTGGAAAATAGCTGGAGCATTGGTAAGTCCAAAGGGCATGACCAAGTACTCAAAGTGACTGTATTTGCATCGGAAGGCAGTCTTCCATTGATCCTGGGGCTTAATTCTGACCAAATTGTAGGCACCTCTGAGGTCAATCTTGGAAAATATCCTTGCATGGCTCAGTTTGTCCAGTAATTCAGAGATGAGAGGCAGTGGATAGCGGTTCTTGACTGTCATCTCATTGAGATCTCTGTAGTCCACACAGGGTCTCAGTCCCCCATCCTTCTTCTTGACAAAAAAGATGGGAGCTCCAGCTGGTGACTTGGAAGGTTGGATGAATCCCTTGTTCAGCATTTCTTCAATGTATTCTTGGAGGGCCTTGGCTTCTGGTGGAGAGAGGTGGTACAGTGGCTTGAAAGGTGGGCTGCAAGTTTCATCCTTGAGTGGGATTTCACAGTCATAAGGCCTCTGAGCTGGTAGCAGGTCTGTCTTGGTCTTGGAAAACACATCAGCATAAGGGAGATATTCTTTTGGTAGCTTGGATGCCAGCAAAAGGTCTGATGGGTCCAGGTTGTCGTGCTCCTCAGCAGTGGGGCTTGAATTCTTGACTGGGAACTGTGATTCTTGAATATTTGACTGAGAGTTCTGTTCTTGGCAAAGACTGTGAGCTGTGGAACTTGAATCTTGAATGTGGACTGTGAACTGTGGTACTTGAATCTTTGACTGTGGGTTCTGTGAACAAGAGTCATGGCCATGACTGTGAGCTCTATGAGCTCTACTTGAATCTTGACTGTGAACTGTGAACTGTGGAACTTGAGTCTTGGCTGGCTGTGAATCTTGAATCAAGGGCTTGAGAGCATGAGACTTGGGGGCTTGACTTGAGTTTTGGGTGACTGTTCCGATTGGTGGAGGTTGGACTTGACCAGTGACCCAATCAATGGCAGGGTTCTGGGCTTGCAGCCATGGTAATCCCAGGATGACAGAGAATGTGGGTGTGCCAAGATCCAATACTTCCAGATTGACCATGGATGGTGGAAAGTCTTGGATGTGGAGGTTTAGCTTGGTTTCATGGCTGATTTCCTTGAACAGAGCATGATTGGCAAAGTGGACCTTGAGGGGTGTGGATTTCTTGATCGTAGGAATGGCACAAGACTTGGCAAGGGTGGCATCAATGATGTTGCAGGATGATCCAGAGTCTATAAGGGCCTTGGTTGTGATGGTTGACTTGGGTGAGAGTTGAATCTTGACATCCATGGTGAGTTGGTGGGGCTTGGAATCTGAGGTGTTTGTGGTGCTGGAGGTGGTGATGAAACAGGGGCAGCTTGGAGGAGGGTCCAGGGAATTGCCCCTCAGTGAGCCTGGACCTGGGAGTTTGGGTGCTTCTTCCTTGGGCAGTCCTTGACAGCATGCTCCTTGGAGCCACAGTAAAAACACAGTCCCTGCTGGGCCCTCCTTGTTTTCTCCTCTTGGCTCAGAGGACCCTTAGGAAGTGTCTCAACTGCATCCACTTGCATGGGTTCAGGAACTGTAAGAGCTTGAGGAACTGGGGTAGGTCTTGATGTAGTTCCTACTTGTCTTTGCTTCAGCCTCTTGGAGTAGAGTCTGTTGTCAATCTTGATGGCAAGGAGAATGTACTCTTCCAAGGTCTCAGGGATGTGCAGAGACTGGGAGAGCATGTCTTGGATAGACTCATGGAGACCATCATGGTACAGCTCCATCAGAGCTGCATCATTGTATCCAGAGTCTCTGGCTAGTTGCTTGAATTGGTTGGTGTAGGCCACACAAGATTGCTTTCCTTGCTTGATATGCTTGAGCTTGGATCTTGCTGTCCAAGATGCGTAGGGGTCACCAAAGGTAGCTTCCAGCCCCTCCCAGAGCTCTTGCAGGGTGGTGGGTGTGCTTGGGAGAGATCTGTACCATGATTGAGCTTGACCAGACAGGAGGGTGCTTGTGAAAAGAACCTTGACTTGCTCACTGGGAAATCTTGAAGGTTGGAGAAGGATGACATTCTCCACAGTGGCCATGAAGTTCCTAAGGTCTTTGGCCAGCCCAGTGAACTTGTCAGGGCTGGGAACCTTGGGCTCTCTTGCTTGGTTGGCTTGAGGCAGGGGAAGAGCTTGATGTTCTTGTTGGTGAAGTTGTTGTTGAAGCTGGTGCTGCTGGTGAAGGACTTGTTCTTGAAGTTGGTGTGTCTGTCTTGAGAGGGCTTGTAATTGGTCCATCAAGGCTTGGAAGGCAGTTGCATCAGGGAAGGTGTTGTTTGGGTCAGACATGATGGCAGAGAGTAGTGGGAGAGGGTGAAGTGAATTATGATGTCAGGAACAGGGCAGGACAGGACAAGGCAGACAAGGAACTGAGAGGAGTGATGATTGTATTGGAAACAATAATTCACTTGAGGGATGGGACAGGTCCCCCATCCCCCTTTTATACCTTTTGAGAGTGTTCCTTGTCAAGACTCCAAGAAAGTTCCAGAAAGAGCAATTAGTAATACAATGATACCAATGATACCAATGACAACAAGACAAGTCAGGAAAGCAAAGAAGGTTCCAGAAGGTTCCACAAGGTTCCATGAAGGAATGTTCTAGAAGGTTCCAGAGGTTTCCAGAGGGTGATTCATAACAGTTAGCAGGACTGCCTGCACCCCTTAGTCAGCTATGTTGACGAGCCCTGTGTCTAGCACACCACCCTCAACACCACCACCCCTCCCTTGCTTCGCAACTTGGAACATCTGTCACACCTTCTCCGCCAAGGCAGCATCTATCTCCCACTGGCTCGATCACACCAAAAGCACCATATTTGCCATTCAAGAAACTGGCTCTGACACAGAGGCCATCCAGTCCATTTGTCGCATCACTAAGAATTTTGCTAAGAGCCGGGCTGACCATGCCTTTTCTGGTGCCAGACCAAGTGCGGACTCTGCTTCATTCTGGCGTTTGTCAACGACCTTCCGCTCTTTGGCCACACTGCTGCCGTCAAGGAGGCTGTTGCAGACCTCAAGACGGAGTTCAAGCTTCAAGAGTTGGGAAAACCCAGCTACATTCTCTCAATGGAAGTACATTGCAGTTCAAACTTCACAACACTCCAACAGACTAACTTCCTCTTGCACTTTGAGGCTAAGCACTAACCTGTTACGCTTTGCACTGCACCACTCAAGGTAACAACCAAGCTCACTCCTCGCAACTGGCACTCCATCGACCAAGTGAGGAGTGTGTTGACAGCACTGAGTACCTCCATGTGATTGGCAGCCTCAACTACCCTGCTACGTCAACAAGGCCAGACCTGGCACTCAGTGTCAGCTTGCTTGGTTCTCAAGACCCATGCATGTGGCACTGGCACAAGCTACTTGATGTTGTAGGGTATGTCTTCTACCTCCACTGTTGGACTTCGCTACAGCTCCGACAGGAACAACCAAGATGTTGGCTATGCTGATGCATCGTAAACTCCTGCCCTGACTGTTGCTTGCAGATAGCATACCTTGTGCTATTAGCAGGGAGAGCCATAGCGTGGAAGTCAACAAGATCAGCAACTGTCCCAACTTTGTCCACACGAGCAGAGTACATTGCACTCAGTGGGCTCAGTTGGGAACTTGATGGTGGGCTCGTCGGGAAACCCTGACCAGAGGAGAGTAGAGTGTGCCAGCCGATCAAAGAAAACGCTTTCATCATGCGCAGTAAATATGCGTTTGGGCAAGAACAGAAAAAAACGAAAGTGACGTTCGACAAAGAAAATGTTGCCTTTTTTGGAGCTGTGTGGATTTCAGTGCGTTTCTGTGTGTGTCTGTTTCTCTTTCCGTTTCGCTCTCTCTCTCTCTCTCTCTCTCTCTCTCGGATGACCGCATCGAGTAATCCACACGCCTCGCCTCTGTCTCTCCTTGTCTCCCTCGCGCTCACTGTCGCGCTGCTGTGCTTTCTCTTCTCTCTCTCTCTCTGCCTCTCTCTCTGTCTCTCTCCCTCTCTGTCTTTATCCTTCCCTTTTTTTCTCTCCCTCTCTCGAAACGATGGCGGCAACGCCAACCGACGCCGCCTCGCGCGTCCCTCCCTTCGTTCTCGACAACTGCCTCTACCTGGACGCACTGACTCCGTAAGAAGAAGAAGCGGAGCGATCGGATTGCATAGCGCGATAGCGTGATAGCGTGATACTGTGATAGCCAGAGAGAGTGATGAGGAGAGACAGTGATGAGGAGAGATCTGAGAGGGAATGAGAAGGCATCCTATTCATCAACCGCGGCGCAAGTTTGGTATTTAATACTTGATCTTTTTCTCTCGCTAGCTGCGGAAACGACTACTATGGCTATCCCGTGGCCCTCAATTACGGCGGCACCTTCTCCGATTATGGAGGTTTTGTTCAGCTCATGAACAACCTTTCTGATCCTACCATAACCGCCGCGTCGCTTTCTCAGTACTACGGCTGCCAGCAAGGCATCACACTCGATTCGCTAGTCCAGCAGATGCGATACCAGCTCTCCTTCTTCTGCGCACAATACGTCTACCGTTCCATCGCCGACGGCAAGTGCGGTGCACCGACATCCTCCGTGCCTGCCGGTGGCGGCCCTGCCGCCTTCCAGCCGCTCGGCCTTCCGGTGTGCTCCGCCCAGTGCACGTTCGCCGAGCAGTCCCTCACCACGATCATTTCGAACGCCACGCTCTGCCCAAACGCGGCGGCCGCCGCCGACAAGATCCAGCGGACAAAAACCTTCTGCCTCGAAGAGGCTTCCATCGTCAGAAACAGTGGCGCCTCCGCAACGTGCCTGGCCGCCGTCGCTGCAGAGTCTGCGGCGTGCGGGTTTCGCTCATCGGCGTTGGCCGCCAGCGGATGCCCCACGTTGACCGGTTCCGACTCGTGCTGCGCGTCGCTGATGGCAGCTTCGGGGTCGTCCGTGGTGAACAACGCGACTGGCGGGCCGGGAACTTACTCGTCGGGAGTGAGTGTTGTCGGCATCGCGATTGGATCCGTGTCAGCAGGGCTGGTCATTGGGGCCATCGTCTTTGCTGTTGTAATGGTCGTCCGCCGGCGGAAGAGGGAAACTCAATACCAAGAGGATTCGATTGGAAAGCACGTTGTGGGATCGGGCGGTGCTCAGTATTCCGGCGATCAGCAGCCGGGACAGTACGCGCAGTATGGACAGTACCCGCAGAACCTGCAACCGGAACAGCTGCAACAACAGCAGATGCTGCAACAGCAACAACTCCAATTACAACAACAGTACTACGCGCAGCAACCTTACTTGGAACACCCTTTCGGCCAAGGGCAGCTTTCTCCGCAGCTTCAGGCTCAGGCTGGGCGACCCATCGCGCTTGAGTCTGGAAGCGAAGCAAGCTCGGCAGCCCCGTACCGTGCTGCGGACCCAGTGACGCCGCCTGCGCCCAGTGCAACGCGCGGTTTCGGCCAGAACGCACCTCTTCCTCCGCTCCCCAGCCCGTTTCCGCAACCCACAACGCAGCAACCTACGCAACCTCAGCAGCAGCACCAGAGTCTGTACAGTGATCACCACCAATCGGCAGCAAGCCTTTCGCTCACTGCGCCGTCTGCTCACGCCTCGACGGTCTACTCGTCGCCACTATCACCGCGCGACACTGTCAGCACAGCCAACGCCGCCGCCGTGGCGGCGGCGGTCGCAGCGGTAGCGTTTGGCACTGGTGCTACCGCGGGAGCCGAAGCAAGTAAATCAAGCGCCAAAGAAGAGGTGGGGGAAGGCGGAGGAGGAGGCGAAGGAGAAGGCGGAGACGCGCCGACGTTGCTCGGGCTCCCCGAGGGGACCGAGCTCCGCGTGATCTTTCCATACGCGGCGGCTCTCCCCGACGAGCTGACGCTGACGTCGGGCAGCGTGATCCGGCTGCTGCGGTCGTTCGACGACGGGTGGGCGCTGGGGCTCGACCCGGCGACGGGCAGGCAGGGCGCGTTCCCGGTGGTCTGCGTGGCGCCCGTCGACGAGCTAGATTCCGGGACCGACGGTAGCAGGCCCGCTAGCCTGTCCGTGTCGTCGCAGTCGGCGCCGCGCCGCTCGATGGGCGAGCTGTCGTCCGGCGACGAGATGCGGTTTTCGAAGCGGACCTCGAGCTTTTTGGGCTCTGTCGGTGGGAGCGAGGGCCTCTAGACTTTGGTCGTGTTGGATGGAGAGCAGCATGGGGTTGATTGGGAGTCTCGTGCTCTTTTCTTTCCAGGTCAGCTATCCCTTTTCTTGCGAGATCTCTCTGTCAGAGTCTGCTCTTCGTCGCCACTTTTTCTTCGTCCTTGTTATTCTTCTTATTCTTCCTTTACCACGGCAACGTCTACAACTACCACTGCCTTCACGGCTTTTTCTTTGCTGCCCTCGAGCTGTCGCAAAAACAACATACAGTTTTTAATAGATTCCAAGGTCTCGCTCTCTCTCTCTCTCTCTGCTCTCTCTGCCTCTCTCTCTCTCACTCACTCTCTCTCTCTCTCTCTCTCTCTCTCTCTCGCTCTGCCAAACGATCTCTGTCTCCGCCCGCGGACGATAAACGCCAACCAACCATTCCGCCGCCCTCCGCCCTCCGCCACAGCCGTCTTTCCCAACGGGCTGACGCCAACGCCGCCGCCGCCGACACTGCCCCCAGCGAGGACCACCCACACGCACGGCGTCGAGTGGACTCGCCTCCCTCAACGCCGCCGCACCTCCCGCCCCCACCGAGGGAAGCAGGCGCCGCACGGCGTCGGCGACCCCCACCTCCACCGCGCAGCATGTCGCTTAGCGGCAGCAGCACTGGGAGCTCAGCCAGCACCACCACCACCACCACCACCACCACCACCACCTCCAGTAGCAGCAGCGGCGGCGGCAGCAGAAGCAGGCCAACCACCGGCGGCGGCGGCGGTGGCATGGCCGTCGCTGCAACCACCCTCTCCAACTTCGCCAACAGCACTGGTGCCGGAGGCGGCTCTGGGGCCTCTGATTCCGTTCGTCCTTCGTCCTCGTCCTCCTCGTCCTCCTTGGCCAACCTCCCACCGGACCTGGAGGATCCCGCCGCCGCCGCTTTTGCAAGAGACTTGCCGCCGTCGCGGCTGTTTGCCTCCGATCTCGCTGATGCCTCCTTTCCCGCAACCGTCACGGCCGCCAACGGGCACCACTCGGCCACATCGTTAGACCGCTACCCTTCAGAGGACACCCGCGTCACCGACCCGGAAAAGGACGATGAAAGTGAAGCCTTCGGGAGACCGGGATCAGCGGCTGGTCGCCCAGCCACGGGTTTGGCGGACGACGACGGACTCAGCGCTCCGTTCGCGAGGAACCCGACATTTGGACTGGTTCCGCTCAGCGCTACAGAGGTGGGTTTGGTTTATCTCCCTTGACTGCCTTTTCTCCACCCGATCCCTCTGGCTCTCTTCATTGCAATGCCTTCTCCCCTGGACGCCTGCTGTATGGGACCAAACGGCGTTTCGCGTCGGAAAAGCCTTTTCCCATCCGTCCGTCTGGCCAGGCCACTTTGCTGCTGCTTCCGCCAACCGCGCCGCTGAACAGCCTTTCTCGCCTTCGGGCGCCAGGCATATCGAGATCGTCTGAAGGGTTGGGTGGAAATCGTGAAGCGCCTCGTGGCCCACTTCGAGGTCCTCCTCGACCAGGAAAAGCGACTGGCCGATTCATATGCGAAAGCGATCAAGGACTTGGGCACACCCGTCCTGCTAAAGGGAGTCCCGGTTTTTGACGAAGATGAAACCATGCAGGTAAGACGTTTCACAAAACGAGCCAAAGCGAATCCCCTCAAACTGTCTCATGCCTGTGTCATGGACAGGTGCTGTTCCATAACATCTTCGATTGCCACAGTGAACGTGCGGCGCAGCACCATCAGGCTGCCGCAACCATCGAGACCCAGACTCTTCCGAACCTGCGCTCGCTCCTCATTGAAGTGAAGAAAAAGGCGGCCGGCACCGAGAAGGAATGGGTTACGCTGGACAAAGAACTGGCGAAAGATCGCGAGACGTTTGTTAAGCTCACAAACCAGTTCCAAGCTACGCTGGACAGGCAAAAGTGGATATCCCAGGCCAGCCTCGACATTGATGGGTCAATGGGGAGTGAAGAGGATCTTTTTCGAGACGTGGCCCAGAAGGATCCGTGGCTGGCTAACATGTGTGGGTGCTTCACTTTTTTTTCACTGCCATCGGTATAGTTTTTCTGACGAAACGTGCGGCAGTCGTGAAGCGATTTGCACGGAACCTACTGGCGAAGCAGAACGCCACGCGCCAAGCTGTTTTGAGCCAGCAAGCGAGCATACAAGTATTCGAGCAAGTAGTTATCCAGCACCTTCGGGACATTCTGTCTGGTTGGTTTTCAATCAAGTCTCGCGCCCTGCAATCCCAGAAAGAGGCCTTTTCCCAGCTGAACGGCAGCCTAGATGGCGTGGATCCGAAACTTGACTGGTCACTCTTTCGAGAACGCCGCCGTGACGTTGTCATCAACCCTGATGACCCAGCGGCGGTCGCAGATCTTAAAGAGGGTGACATTTCGTACGAAGGCCGTGACGATCCGAGAACGCTGATCGTGAAAGAGGGCGTCCTCTGGCGCAGCATCCCCGGCGTCCTGCGAAACAGGGGCCACACTCCAGGCATTTACGTTCTCACGGCATCTGGCCACCTGCACGGCTTCCATCCACCAAACGGACTTCCGGGACTCAATCAGGATGGCGTGGATGGGAGCTCTCAGGGCAGCCAACCGCCAAATCAGTCAATTTCGGCCTCCTCCTCCGACCTTCCTTCCGCCGTCGATCTCGTCATGGTCGCCGATCCGGACCTTAGCATCCAACTTTTCGAAGCATCCATTGCACCGCTTCGCTCGGACCCTCGCGATCCACCGGACGAGTTTTCTGTAACTGAAAAGCCCTCGGGATCTTTCCTCCTCGCTTCCGCGCGACGGCACCGCCTCCGCGCTGCCACCGCTGACCAGTCAGAATTCTGGTGCGACCTAATTACCTCCCTTGCCAAGCCGCCTGTGCCGCGCAGAACGTCAGCGGCGTCGGTGGATGGGGTCGCAGTTGCAGCAGCTTCTGCGTCGGCAAAGCGAAGGTCGGTTCCGAGCGGGGTGGGTGGCATAGGAGGCGGCGGCAGCGTAGGGGTCATTGGCGCTGCACGGAGACCTGTTAGCGTGGTCGGCGGACCCGGCACCGCAACGGGAGCGGCCGCAGCCCGACCGAAGCGCGCGTCGACGCGGAGCACAAACGGCTCGCCGCCTCCACCTCCTTCTGGAGCGAGGAGCGGCGGGCCGCGACCCCCGCCCGTGCGCCGATCATCTGCAGCGGCGTCTGCAGACCCGCTGGCACGGCACGCCGGCTCGAACGAAGCCCCCTCCCAGCCTCTAGGAGGTGGTGGCGTCGATTTCGTCGACGATTCGGTCGGACGGTTTGGCGCACGGCGGCCACCTGCCGATCTCGTTGCGAAGCGCGAGATGATTCTAGGAGGCGGCAGCGACGGGCACGATGCGGATTCCGCAGGCTCCGCGAGCCCCTTTGTGCCGGGAAGGTTCGACCGCGGTCGATCGGGAGGATGGGGGCAAGTTCATGACGACGGTCTAACGCAAAATGCGTGGGACGATGGAGCGCAGGCCGCATGGGGGTCGTAAAGCTCTTTCAATGAGTTTAAGTGAAAACAAAAGACCTTTCGGCCAAGGCTGCCCTCTCTCTTTAAATTTCGTTCCAATCCACGTCCCAGCCATTGCAAGATGTGTCATGCATCTTTATGGTGTTTCACTTGTCGCTTCTGTTTGGAATCGTTTAACCTATCAGAAAGGACCATGAAAGTAGTTACTCCTCATCCTGCGGTTTTCGGGTTGCGTTGTGGGAACTGCAGCATCAACGCATTGCACAGAACATCTCCAGCGACGATGAAATTTTTTTGGTAGGGAATGGGAGCATTTGAATGGCTGGTCATCGTCTGAAATTTAGGAAACAGCGAAGTCGAATAGACATCACAATATAGAAGTTCTGTGTTCTGGACGATGACAACAACAACAAAAAAAAAACAAAAAAAAAACAGCAAGATGCTCATAAAATCGTGACGAATTGATTTTGGTAGGTGGTGCTCAACAGCACTGCGAGCAATGAAGTGGCGTACTCATAAAGAACCAGAATAATACCAGGGGTTTGAACTTTAAATCCTTGTAGTTTTTGGACAGGTAACTACTACTTCGGTGGATTCCAATGTTTCTGTGGAAACCCGGGACTCCTTGCAGAGAACCTACGTTCCCGCCCAAGACAATCTCTAGCTGTGCACGCGTGTGCACAAGGACGGTGTTAATAAATGATGCGGGGATGAATAGTGAAAGAAAGTCGTTTGGGATAGAACATGTAGAGCGACATTCCTTCCACTCTGGCAAACGCTGACGCCACACCGATTGGTGGAAGTCACAGTTTTCGAGCCTGATGGTAAGACCTACTTTGTTGTTCCCCCTTACTAGACACTTCAGCTAGATTTGACGAAACTTCGTGCAATTTCAAATTTTCTGTACAGTAAGCGATTGTCTTTTCCATTGTGAAAAATGACTTCCCATGAGGTTGATTCACATGCAGGAAGGGGAGAGGAAAAGTAATAAGTCTGCAAAACTTCTTACCACTGTCGAAAGCATTTCTGCTGTTTGCTATATAACACAGCTGCTGTGAAAAGCATAATCCCCGCAGGTAGTAGAATAGGCTGTCCAGATCAATTTGCACGTTTTGCAAAAATACGCTAATGCATAGCAGATAAGTGTAGCACTATACTGATAAGTATAGCAATGTACTGATCCAAACTGGTTATGATTCTGACATTGTGTAACAAAACAAGCCATCACACTGACTGGGCGGGACGAAGGAGGCGGCACTTTGCCCTGAAACGAAATAACAATGAAGAAACCTCCAGCCAACGTCCCAAACAAACCAACATATGTAAGATCTCCTCTTCATCTTCAGGGGCTCATCTATAGTCAAGTGGCAAAAGGGATAAGACACATCTTTAAGATGGGAAGCTCCTGGTTATTAGCAGCCAGTACCCTGGATTCAGCTCAAACTCAACAAAGATGGATGCTGTGGTTCAGTTCTGTCTTATTCAAGGACAACTAGACCAAGTGGAGTTGCTCAGCATCAGCAAAAAAATGGGTCCCATCAGCCTGCATCTGATCTCACCAGAGGCACGCCAATGGGCAATGCAGAGCGCCGTATTGACGGATGTCAGGAACAGGGCAGGACAGGACAAGGCAGACAAGGAACTGAGAGGAGTGATGATTGTATTGGAAACAATAATTCACTTGAGGATGGGACAGGTCCCCCATCCCCTTTTATACCTCTTGAGAGTGTTCCTTGTCAAGACTCAAAGAAAGTTCCAGAAAGAGCAATTAGTAATACAATGATACCAATGATACCAATGACAACAAGACAAGTCAGGAAAGCAAAGAAGGTTCCAGAAGGTTCCACAAGGTTCCATTAAGGAATGTTCTTGAAGGTTCCAGAGGTTTCCAGAGGGTGATTCATAACAACGAGGCACGATGCACCGTTCGAAAATGCGATGCTATCAAAATTCAGGGATGCATCCGCGAATTGGCAATGCTGCATCTAGTAGAGAGGAAATTATCAACTCATTTTCGCACTGGGATTCGAACGACAACCTATTGCCAAATATTTAACTGGTGTTCATCCAGTCACTTACCAATACACAACAAGTTCGTTCTTACCGTTCGAAATCAATTTTTTAGAGATTCAGTGACTAGTAATACTTGTGAGTCAGTGACAGAAAGTGGAAGTTTTACTTGGTTTCAACAGACACACACGTGCACACACACACACACACTCACTCACACATACATACAGAGGCACTCATGCACACTCCAATAGTACTAAGTCTGTCATCTTGCAAGTTGTAAGTCTGTCTTCTCTGAGTGAGTGGGTAGAAGGAGTACGGTAAATGAGTCTGCATGGGCAATGATTCACTCTCAGCATTGTGAAATGTGAAGAAGCTTCAGGTCCCTCTTAAGCCTCCTGCTCCTAACTGGTTAGCTCCCTCTAACACAAACAACAAGAAGATCTAGTTTGTGAATTTCTCCATCTATTCTGTCTTTACAAAGGGCACTTCCCCCTTCTCCTTCACTCACACACACACAAACACACAAACACACACACACACACACACACACACACACACACTCTCTCTCTCTCTTTCTCTCTCTCTCTCTCTCTCTCTCACTCACTTGCAGGCAATGTCTCCAGGTCTCACTGAGCGCTAGTAATGTTTGTTTATTGGTGAGGATTTTGTGGCCTCCTATCTCAGTGCTGATGGCGCACTCTCTCTTCCTTATCCTTACTATTTTGAGAGGTTTTTAAATTTGAAGTTTTCTTTTTCCTTGAAGGTATTTTCTGGCATTCGGAATATCTTCTTCTTCCTGCCTGACATTTTCTGTGGTGGTTATTCAGGTTCTGGGCATTTGGCTGCATTAGTCTTTGTCCTTTGGTTCATTTCTGTGGTTTGCAGTCCAACTAGGGGTGGAGCATAAACTTTGCTCAACGGTTTCCCTCTATATCGGGATCTGACCCTTCACTCTGCCTTTTCATTTACCCTCCTTCCCTATTTTTACCTATCCTACCCTCCCCTCTTCGCATGTAAGTGGGACTGATTGCCATTGAGGGCCGACATTCTACTTGCTGCTGAACGGCCATAGGTGGGCGTACCTTTTTCATTTGCGAAATGAGCTTAAGGGGAGGCCTTGTGTGTCCTGTGGTGGGCGGTTCAACCCTCTTGAGCAAGGGCTGCCTACTCTGCTTGGACTGAACAGACAGCCGACCAAAGACAGAACAAGAACAACCCCCCTCACCTGTGACAAGGGTGCCTTGCGAGTCCTTGCCGTATGAGACACAGGTTTCACCAGTGGCAGGAAAATCTGTTCGCAGTGGGAAACTTGATGATTAGTCTGAATAGTTAGTCTGCATGGTAGAAAAATTTAGAAATATTATGGAAACAACCGGAATCGATCCCTCCTTCAGATAGGTCATGTGTAATATATAAAATATGTGATGAATTATATGTTGCATAGTAAAGTAAGAGCATGTTGAGAACCTAAACTATGGCCAACACCTTATGTGAGATACTTGAGAATCTCATACATGCTCTAGTTTCAACCTTAGCCCAGGGTGAGGAGATTTAGAGAGCACAGTCACAAAAGCCATTGGTTGCAACAAAATGGACAAGAGCTCGCAAGTCGCTTATTGGTTAAAGACTTCACTCTGTAGGTACTCGCCAGTACACTCTGTAAAAGACTAAGTACTCGCTACCACTCGCCGCACTCCACAACTGGCTCCCGACTGGCACAGTCCAAACAACAACAAAGTACCCTTCCCAAATCAAGAGTGCGTGAAGATTTGTCGTGGTTAATTGGAGTGTAAGGAGGAGGCAGCAAGAAACTTGTCTTTCAACAGAGAGTATATTATTGTTGTATTGCACCAACATCAGGGTACTGGTCCTTACAACAAGGAGTTCTCCGTCATTGAGGACTGGACTTTTCCCCAAATTTCTATCACCAAATTTCTGCTGAACTATTCTTTCGCCCGCTCTTCATTTGGCCACGTCCACGTCATTTATAGCCCATGATTGTTACAGCCCCGGTTGTCAATGCAACGGCCGTGGATACGACCCCCTGCAGCCCTTAATGCCGCCTCCGCTCTTCCCCTGTGAAAAGCGCGTGCACAACCACGTGAACCCTCCCTGTCAGTATTGGCGGCATCCGCTGGACCATCTGCGCTGACCCGGCGATGAAAGTAAGTATGATGGAGGGGTTGAAGAGAGAGCGAGTGAAGTGCGCTAATTCCCCCCACTTTCCACCTTCGTGACAGAGCGAAAATGTGCCGTTTTGTTGGTGAGAAACGGCTCTGAAGGCTTTTTTCTTACTTCCGTTCCTTGCTCCACCGCTGGTTGATTGAGACCATGCAGGTAAGGTCTTATTTGAGCACATTGCAAGCGCAGAACCCCAGCAGGTAAGCTGTATCGCTTCTGGGACGACTTTCGTCACCCTCACGTCCATGTGCTGGCGGGTTCCTTTGGCTTCTTCAACAACCAGGTACACAGCACAGTCGTTGTCACTCCTAACGTCGCGTAAGTCGCTTTCACCCTCCTATTCTTCTAAGTCCTTTCGCACTGCCTGTCTCACCGTTCTCCAAACAATGTAACCAGCGTCGCGACGGCTCAATGCACCCTGCCATCAGCGCTCGCCTCTCTCTGATGCTTCCACGACCCCCAACAAACCCTGCTTGTTTTGAGCCGCTACCTGGCCCCCCTCACTCTGAATTGACAGTTCCGCTTTAATTCTTCACATTTCTCGTTCTCTTCCTTGTCTGTGCCCACTCCTTGTTCCCTGCATCTGTGTGTCATTGGGAAAATCCAATAATATTGTTGCGATGTGCGGTGATCCTATCTATATACCACCTGTGTAAAACACTGGTTTCATTCTGGCACGAACACTATTCACGCCCACTTCGAATATCTGGAAGCCGATGGCTGCACCCTTGTCTCAGAGCTTCTGCCACCGTTCGTTGAAGGTCCTGGCGTCGTCCTGCCCAGCTTCTCACAGCGTTTTCACGTTTTCACAACACTATTCCGGTATTTGTTGGAACCTACAGAGAACCGGGATATTACTTACTGCCCAAACAGCTGCGGGAGGGAAACGGAAAAGACAGTCATAGCTTCTTCGGCTTGTACAGCGGCCGAGCCTTGGAACTTGAAACAAGAAGGAAAGCAGAAAAACGAAATAGGAGATAAACCGCACACTCTTCGCAGATAACAGATAAGGCTTCTTTGCTCGTTTCCCCTCACTGTCGTGAATGCAGCTTTTCCCAAAGACTACCACCCGTCGATAGAGATAATGTCTTCAAAATTGATTGCGCGCCTCAAAGAGACGGAGCGGTTTCCAGTGCCTGGGGGTGTTGGGTAACCTATTCGAGACGGTCCCGATTGTCAACGCTTCAAAATAACGCAGTTTATCGACTGACGCTCTATACCTTGCTCTTGTCTCTGTTTCCAGCCCCTTGGTCTCACTTCAGTTTTACAAAAAAGGTATGTGACTACTACCGTGGATCCTTTCCACTGTTTGCTTTCTCCGGCGTCGAAATGTCAGTTCTGGCAGTATTGTGTCCGTTCTCCTCAGCGCTCTTGGCAACAGGTAAGGCCTCCAAATCCAAAATTTAAGCCTTTACCATCAAAAATAGCAGTGCAGACCGCTGCGCCTCTGAAAAAATTTTTGTTGTTGCTAGAAATCGGGCAAACTGCTTGAGCAAAGCTCGTGCAAGCGGACTGAATTCTTCATTCTCGCAAATGCGGTAAAGGGCTTTCACGACAACTAAAGATATCAATCGATTAAAACATATGTTACTCCTTCGTCTGCACTTACCATGAAAAGCCTCAAAGGCATATCCCCTCTCTATAGCGGAGTGCGACCGATATTCTGCTACTTTGGTAATAAGAGATAAACACCACTCAAACGGTCGTTCCGGTCGATTTCGGGCCTTCTGGAGTCAACCTCAGCCGATAACAGAATCAAAAACGCAGAGCACAAACCCAATCGCCATTACAAAGCAATCGCAAATGGTCGACATGAGTTGGCAGTAAAAACGGCGAGTCGACGCTGTGGGACGAATGAGTTACACTGGCAAAATCGTAACTTAATACCGTACTCCAGATTCAAGTGTGGCCCGAACAGGTTTCGAAGGAGCTCTTGCTGAGTGGTCCAAGACAATTTGGCCTGCACACCACGGAGGTCGCGGCTTGCTTCGAATACTTCCATGGCTTTCAAGGCCCAGACGTAGGACGGAAATTCCTTTCGAATCGGATCGTGAGAAATGAAAAAGTGAAAGGCTCGCACTCACAACAAAGCAATCTGAAGCACAGCGGTACATGGCGAAGGTTGGAACGAAGTGGATGCACTGGTTCGTTGCAGGAGGAGTCCGTTATTGCTCGAAAACATTGGCTGTCTGCTTGTCCGCACCTGCATGTCGAAAGGCGGCTCGAATGCCTGTATAATCTAAAGAGGGGTTCGTAACTGCATTGGAAGGATGAGGCGGTCAGGGCTCACTGGGACTGGCCGGAACAAGTTTGCAACGTCGGCAGCGGACGCATTTTCTGGCAAATTCGAGAGTATGAGAACGCATCCTTGAGGCGAGAGTGGAGGCGGCAGCGCAGCAGGCAGCGGGGTGGATGAGGGAGCGTCTGAGGCAGGATGTGCAGCGTGCGCAGCAGCGGCAGCAGCAGCAGGACGATACGCGATATTCTCAGACGAGGTAAGTCTCAATGCGGCCAGCTCCTGGACGACAGAAGCTACGCCTGTGATACTTCGGGAATCGGCGGTGGTATCCGGCAGACGAGGCCGCGATGCTGCCCTGGCGGAAGGGTCGGCAGCGATGACCTGGGACTCTCCGCGCCGTTGGCCGCTGTTCCGGGCGGCAGATCCAAGCATTTTGGCGCTGCAAGCGCGCTCAACCGGAGTCAACTGAGCGTGTGTGTGTGTGTGTGTGTGTGTGTGTGTGTGTGTGTGTGTGTGAGTGAGTGAGTGAGACTGTGTGTGCTGTTGTTCTTTTTTTTTTTTTTTTAAGGTTGTTCGGGTTTCTTTTCCTTTATACTGGTCCTCCCTAGACTTCTTCCTTCTTTCTATTTGCTATTCAGCGTCGTCACTCAACATATTTACCTCCTCCTCCCCATGACCGTGAGAACAAACGCGGCTCTGTCTGCCTTTCTCTCTGTCGCTCCCTCTCCCAGTCTCCCACTCACTCACTCACTCTCTCTCACTCTCTCTCTCTCTCTCTCTCTCTCACTGTCTCTGAAGATTTTCGACACGCAAAGCCCGACGAAGCACCCGTCGATTCGCGGTGTGCATAAAAAATTTTTCCAATTTGAGCGACAACCCGACAATTCTTATTCGATTCGATATTATTCTGGGATGGACGAGCTGGACGGCCTTGTCACAAAGTACATCAAGGACGGCGGCTCCCGCCGCAGCCCACACACGGACGCCACCCTCAAGGCCATCAAAAAGTACTGCAAGGCATCGCCCGACGCCGGCGTCCGCCTGGCCTTCCACCTGCTCCTGGACAAGCTGCGCCTGCCAAACTCGGCCTCGCGCCTGTTCGCCATCGAGCTGGTCGACGCCCTCTTTCTGCGGTCGCACGTCTTCAGGACCTCCCTGCTCGCCGAGCTTCCCGTCTTCCTCCAGCTTGCTTCCGGCGTCGGGGGCCGTCCGCTTCCGGAGCCGAAGGACTACGCGAAAAAGTGCCGCGCAGAGTGCTTCCGGAAGCTGAAGAACTGGCACACCAAGTTTGGGTTCGGCTACAAAGAGGTGACCTTTGCTTTCTTGGTTTTGCGCATCGTTTTCTAACTGACTTTGCCACCTCGGCCAGCTGGAAATCGGCTTTCACTACGTGACGACCAAGTTCGCGGTCGAGTTCGCCGCTTGTAACGAAGATCAGGAGACGGAGCAGCAAGTTTGTTCTTTTCTTTGCGATCAGCACCCCACGGACTAAGTTTAACTCTTCGCACAGAGGAGACTTGAGGCTGCTCGGAGAGATGCTTACAGGAAATGCCTGGAGGACATTGCCGCGAGAGAAGCTGACATCATGGAGCACATTGGGAAACTCGTATGTTTGCAAATCTGGTCTTTCCACGCAAACTGAAGTTATTTGCGCCCCTTACACAGAACGAGTGCTTAGAAATTCTAATACCGTCACCCGATCGGGAAGATGAATTCGCTGGAGGTGGAGGAGACTCCAATCGCTTCCTGGATGTGAGCGACTACGGCCTTGGAACCCGATCGTACAAGCTCGTTGTGAGTGTACCTACGTCCGCATCCGGTCTCGTCCAGGAAACGGCGGAGAACAGTTCTGTGTTCGAGGCGCTCCGAGAGTCTTTGAAGGTGCTGTCAGCATACCGCACGGAAAGGTTGCCAAAATGGATCGATACGATCATTAAAGTCACACCAGACGTAAGTTGCACTAAATTTCCTATGGACTGAATTCTCAGGCAGCTTGCAGGACCGACGGTCTCACGAAGCAACTTTGAAAAAAGTTGTCGACATGAAGCGCGCTGCAGAGGAGTTGATAAAAAAGGCGGAGGAGATTGCGAACCCTCGGGTGCCAGATGGAATGGTTGAAGATGACGACTCCGACGAGGAAACGTTCGAAGAGGTTTCCGCGGCTCCACCTCCCACAGATCCGATAGCACCAAAAGACAAGGGCCGACTGCCTCCTCCCGCGTCAGTGGTTTCAAAGATCAGCAGTTTCAGTGGGGAGAAGGCTGTCTTCGACTCGCTTGGACTAGTTCCCAATTCCCGTTCAGATCCACAAAGATCTTCGAAAGGAAAGGAACATGCGGGCGCCGAGCCGTCGTTGACGGGAAAAGGTTCGTGTGATTTTCTTTCGCTTGAACGGTTTTTTATCAACACCCTTTTTTTTCCTTTCATACCAGGAGAAGCACCGACAACGCGGCAAGTACTAGAACCAACCTCGTCATTGTCTGGTAACTTATCCCACATTTCCAGTGAATTAAATGTCTTTGCTCACCGATCCTCTTTACTGCCCTCTCGACGGTCCCTCAGATCTCGTAGCGGTCGCCCCGGAGGTTGATTACGGGGAGGACCTGTATTACTGGGACAAGAAGAACATCCAGTTCAACCAAAATGGGCTGGAATACCACCATCGCTGGATGGGCTTGGGGATTGGCGACAACGAGGTCCCAGAAGAGACGCTGGCCGAGCTTCGGACACGAGCTGTGTTTTACAAGCCAAAGCCCATATTGGACATACCCGAATGCCGCGCGCCGCTGAAAAATGGGAAGCTGTGCGGTCGACGAGATTTGAAAGTTTGTCCAATGCACGGTCCGGTCATTCCACGGTAACGGTTTTGTGGGAAATTCTGGCCTTTGTCTTCACCGCTCTTGCCATTCACCCATGACCTCCCCATCGCAGCGACCCAACCGGTGTGCCTCTTGACCCGAAAATGCGCCGACAGGAGGAGGAGGAGGAGCCCATTCCGATATGGAAGCAGCTGGAAGACGATGTCCGCGCCAATGTGGGGCTTGCACCCGTCGGAAGCAAGAAGCGGAAAGAGCGGAGCTTTGTCGAGGAGGAGCTTGCGTTGGCTCGGGCCAGGAAGAGCACTTCGACGACTCGCATCAAGAATAGAATGGCAAAGTACAAGGACCAGCGGAACGAGTCGGAGGCGCACGAGTTCAACGTTAAACTCTCGGAACGGAAAGCATTTTCCTTCTCCTGAGGACGGGAATGAGTAACACTGTAATATATGCTAGAAAAGTGGTTGCCCACGATGAGGCCAGCCGTTTTTGGATTTCTTTGCTTTCTTTCCAGTCAGGGCAACTTTTTAAGAGAGCGAAAAGGCCCGTCACACCACGTATTTTAAAAGCAAATTCTTTGTATTTAAAGCGTGCTTCGAATGCTAAACGCGCTCAGTGGTGGCCGCCAGCGTGACCCGATCTTGTTATGGCAACACAGTTAAAGAATCGCGTATTCGTTCGCGACGGTTAGTGGCGAACCACTTCAAACGGGTAAAGAAAAAAAGTAAAATAGCAGCACAAACCCCGGAACGTCGTAACCGATAATGCTGCCACGGCCAATCATCTCACCGACCAGGAAGAAGCCGTAGACCGTGACACCGGCCGCGGCGAGTTGGCCGGCCTGGGCAACGGTGACCTTCTTCCAGGCGCCGTTGGTGAAGGCGGTGTAGAAGTTTGAGAATCCAAGCTGGGCCTCGGCCATGTGGGCAGGGTTGGGGATCGTGACCTTCCCGTGGGTGAAGACGAGCTTGGCAAACTCGGCCGAGACTTTGGTGTAGTAGATGACGGGCTCCGTGATGGCTAGATTGAGGGAGGTGCAGGTGTTTTTTTTTGTTTTTTTTTCATTTTGTTTCGGTGCGCGGTTGGGTGATCGAAAGGGGTAAGATGAACGGAGGATGGATGAGGAAGCGGGCGAGGACGATGCATCGCAGTTTCATGGATCGACGACGATGATCGACGACGACGATCGCGAGGTCGCGTGTAGGGTTCCCAAGAAGGGGAGGAGGGAGGGGGGGTGGAGGGGTGGAGGGGTGGGCAGGAAGGGTCTGGCAATTCTCTTCTTGACTCGGCAGAGGGAAGGAAGTGGGCAGTTTGCAGGGCCAGTAGCAAATGTGCAAGCCGTCTTCTTCGGACGCGCGACGCGGAGGGGAAGGGGGGGTGAAGATCGGCGGAACGCACCGGTGATGCGCGAGGCCAGGCCGTTGGTGGCGGCCTTCGCCGAGTCGGTTGTAGCGAAGCGGCGGGCGGCGGCAAGGCCGATCGGCGACGGGACTGCAGCGATGCGGAAGCGCGCGGCGGCGGTCGGGGCGAGGCGGTTCATCCTTTTGGGGTTGGGATTTCTTGCGTGTTTCTTCCTCCCAGCCTTTGGTTCGGACTGGATGAATTGATGTGAACCGGCGCAAACACAGGAAAGGCTTGGCTTGACTTGGTCATCGCTGTTCGCAGTCCCGCAGAAGCAAAAAAGAAGAAAAAATCAAACGAACAACACAACAGCGCAAACAAGTAATATTAGCCACAAAACCAATACATGCCCCGCTTGCTTCTGCAAACGAGAAAGAACCCTTCGTTAACAAATACATGATTTTCGGCCTCGTGCGGCGCGTGCGTCCTGCGGCTCTGGTCCTTTTGCAGGCTTCTTCAAGACAATTACGGTGCAGCAAGAACAAAGCGAAAAAGAAATAAAAGAAAAGGAAAGAAGAAAACCAAAAAAAAAAAAAAAAAAAAAAAAAAAGAAAAGAAAAACCGCACCGCCCAAGCAACAAGCCACCTGTGCGCCAACCCCGACATTAACACATCGCCCAATCCAAACTGCCCCCTTGCGGCACAACGCACACGCACGCACATATGCATGAGGAACTAACTCACCAGCCTCGGGAGGCAAAGGTTCCCCTTCTTCGGAACGACCACGACGGCCACCACCACCCCCAGCTCCTTCTGTCCGCCACCGTAAAGGAGTGCACCGTCGACTGCAACGATCGCGCCGGCGTCGAAGATACCGTTTCCTGCGGCGGCATCACAGTGTCTGCCACCCCAAGGGTGCGTCTGCTTGGCTTTTGCATTTGACCGAAGGGGTAGAAATATGAACACGCACTCGCTCACAGGCTCGGGGATGGTTACGCCGATTCCTTCTGTGCGGTTTAGCTTTTCTGCTTGCAATCATTGGTATAATCTCGCGCCATCGCCACTGGTGTCCACATGGTACGTGTCGCCTCGTTTGAAAGGGCTGTAAACCAATTCACGGCGACCAACAGCAGGGAAGAAGAACGTAATCCTCATGATCAGCGATGGTGAGACTCTTTCGTTGTTCGGTTCTTCTAATGGTTGTCTCTTTGTTTGGTTTCCCAGGCTTTGGACCCGCATCACAAACCATGGCCCGAAACTACAATGCTTACATCCACAACCTGACCGCTGCGGCTCAACTGCCTTTGGACACAATACTTGGTGAGATTCCGACTCATAGAATCGAAATATCTTCAGACTGGTTATACTTTCTCCAGTGGGAAGCTCCAGAACCCGAAGTTCCGACAGCTTCGTGACCGACTCAGCCGCTGGCGCGACTGCTTTCGCATGTGTTTTGAAGACTTATAACGGGGCGATTGGTGTTGTAAGTATTCGGAGAAATACTGGCGCATCGATTTATCGGCTCCCAGGACCCTGAAGTTATTCCTTGCGGCACTGTTCTCGAGGCTGCAAAAGCCGTTGGTTACAAAACCGGTCTTGTCGCGACCTCCCGTATTACACATGGTATCTCATGACTGAACTCTGCCAGTGAATCGATTGCTCATGAGCCCTCACGACGACCCGTCCGATGCCAGCAACTCCCGCTTCTTTTTCTGCACACGTGCGCGACCGCGACATGGAAAACGAAATCGCTGTGTACCAAATCGGCAATTACACCCTTGGACGGGTCGTGGACGTTATGTTTGGTGGTGGGAGGTGCCACTTCTTGCCTTTTGGACCTGGCAGTTGCCGGAAAGACAATCTCAATCTTATCGAGTACGGCATCCGGGAGCACGGTTGGAAATACCTGGAAACTGTCGCCGAGTTCAATAATCTGGACGCATCGGGGTATGTTTGTGATGATTGGCGATATGACTGCTAGGGATGCCTCTTAAGCTCTCAATAGTCTGCCTGCCCTTGGGCTTTTTGCGTCTGACCACATGGACTACGAAATCGACCGCGACCCAACTAAGGAACCCTCCTTGCGAGAAATGGCCGTAAAGGCTTTGGACTTGTTGAAAGAATCTTCGGCGAACTCAAAGAAAGGGTTTTTCATTATGATCGAGGGAAGTCGGATTGACATGGCTGCCCATAAGTAAGTCCCGCCTTCGTTCCTTTGTGACAACCCGTTGTAATGCATTTGTCACCAGCAATGACCCGGCTGCCCATGTCCATGACATTCTTGCATACAACGATGCAATTGCCGCTGTCAAGGATTGGGTTTCAAAGAACCCCAACACGGTTATGATTTCGGTAATCTAGCCTTCGAAAAATATCCGTTGTCTAACGTGGTTCGCAGGTTTCGGACCATGAAACTGGGGGTCTCTCTGTTGCGAAGCAGCTCACCCCAATGTACCCAGAGTACAGATGGTATGTTCTCGGCATCGATGATGGTAGTATAATAACTGTCCGACGGAAGGAATCCGCAGGCCCTCGTGGACGTGAAAATATCAACGGAACGACTTGGGCCAGCTCTAACGAACTACCAGGGGTCCGATTTCAAAACATACGTCAAGTCGGTTGTGATTCCCGACTGGCTGGGCATCCACGACCCTACAGATGAAGAAATAGCGTTGCTGGCCAGTCCCGGCAAGACTTCAATGGAGTACATGACTATCGCTGGAAAAATGCTCAGCGATCGAGCGGAACTCGGTTGGGCTACTCACGGAGTAAGACCTCGCTGTTTTGTTGTTTGGGCTTGAAGTCACGTTGCTGATCAAATGCTTTCCGCTCCGCAGCACTCCGCTGTCGATGTTAACCTCGTGGGTTTCGGCAACTCGTGCGTAATACCTCAAGCTCACTAACCGCACCGTCCCAATTCCATCCACGTATTAGTATGCTTATGGGTTAGATTTCTTCAAGTTGCGCGGAAACCACGAAAACACGGACATTGGACAGTTTATGGTGGACTTGCTTGGCATCGATCTCGAGAGCATCACAAAGAAGCTTATAGGGTATGTAACACTTTTGCGCGTTGCACGAATCCATACAGTATAGACCTTCAACACTCCGTGCGCTGATGGGTAAGGCGTCAATTCTGAACCTGTTTGTCTCGACAGGAGCCCGGTCGATCCCTCTCCGCCCTCAGCAGAGTGGTCGAAACTCGAGGGCTTCATTGAGATGCACCACCATCACTAAATGATTTTCTGGAGCCGGCCGGAGTCAGCCTCAAACTACATATGGACGTTCTTGTTAGACTATCTTCTGGCTGGCTGGGTTGTATGCATCGTCTTTCTCCTCCCACTTTCCTTCCTTTGCCACTTTGGACGGGCCAACCCCGATGCTTTCCCTCGCAGGACCCTTTCCCACTTTCCGCCTCTCTTCTCTCCAACTCCTTCCCCCCCTTTCCTCCCTCCTTTTCCTCTTTTCGCCCCTCATTCGACCACGGCATCTCTCCTTCCAAGGGCAACATTCCTCAGTGCGACACAGCCCATAAATAAATTGGGCGTTCAGCCGGTTGAGGATCTGATCTGAGCATTTGGCGAGTGAGGGTGGTTCGTTCGGTCGTTGAACCACTTCGACAGCCCACACAACTTTTGGGGACAAGGGAAACGGTGAAAGAAAAAAGAAAGAAAAGCAAGAAAGAAAGAAAGGAAAAAAAAAAGTCGAGTACAAAAATCTCCAGAGTCCAGAAAAACTGGGATATCAATCATGAGCAGCGGTAAGTGAGTGCGGGGCTAACAACTGCAACAAGAACCACAACCACAACCCCGACCTCGGAAATAATGCACTCCTCCTTCCGGCTATCCCTTCCCCCCCGTTTTCGCCATCCATGTTCCCGTCGGTAACGGCACCCCACTCCCTTCCCCTGTACTTATGTTTGCGCTGTGGGCGAAAAACGGCGCAAGAGGCACAAGGCAATACGTTGCAAGACGCGGTGACGGGCCGGTCTCTTAAGCAGCCACCCTGGGCGTCAGTTTGGTTTCAGAGATTGCGAGGGAGGGCGGGCGCTTCTTGAGAAAAGTGCGGATATTGTGCTTTTCAATGCCGTCCCTTGGACCCCAACCCGTGCCAGTACTCTGTGTGCGGCAAACCGATCGGCACCTGTCGAGTTCCCGAGGCCTTTTACGCCCCGCTCGTTCGTTTCGAGAGCGAATGCTGCTCTGCGTTTGCTTCTTTGCTTTTTTCAAGTTCAGTTGTCGTTTCCATTGTTGGCGACCGCAATATCCTGACCAAGTAACTTTTGACATCCCACCCTTCCAATCCAATCCAAAAACCAACCTCCCATCGATGGCGGCCCTCTCGCTGGATGGCTTCAAACGCCTCTTCTCCCTCGCGCTCTTTTCCCTAAAACCCGTACGACTCGTATCCTGTTCTGCCCGCTCCTGCCTGTCTTTTTCTTTTCTACCCCCCTTCGCAACTCCTTCTGGCGTCTCTCGATAATGATCGCAGATCGCGTTCTTAGACCACGCACTAGCGACGCTTCGCGCCCAGAAGTGAACGCGAAAGTCGTGAAGAAGACCCCAACAAAGAAGGATGCCAAAAAAGCGTCCATCCAGTCGTCGTCTTCGACGGCTTCCGACTCATCCTCTACTTCCAACAACGATATCACAGAATACGTACTCTTCGGTATCGAGAACCCGCTGCTCGACATCTCGGCCGTTGTCAACGCTGAGTTTTTGGCCAAGTACGGCCTCGACGCGAACAACGCCGTTCTTGCCAATGACGCGCAGAAACCGATCTACGAAGACCTCGTCAAGAGCTTCTCGGTCGAATATGTTGCTGGTATATAACATGTCTGTCGTTCGTAAGATACGTTTGCCCGACTAACGTGTAAGTCCTTCCTATCAATCAGGCGGTGCGGCCCAGAACACACTCCGTGGAGCCCAGTATCTCCTTCCTCCCAAGTCGACTGTTTACGTCGGCTGCGTCGGAAAGGATGCTTACGCTGATCAACTTCGGTCTGCGGCGGCGGCGGATGGGTTGCGCACCGAGTACATGGTTTGTGTCATCGTAACGGTGCTGGAGACCAAATGCTGACACTATCCCACACTTGCGATGAACAGGTGGACGAGAGCACCCCGACCGGCCGATGCGCTGTGCTGATCACTGGCCACCACAGATCACTCTGCACGGACCTTCTTGCTGCCAACAACTACAAGTTCGATCACCTCAAGAAGCCCGAAATTTGGTCCCTCGTCGAGAACGCCAAATTCTACTACGTCGGCGGCTACTTCTTGACCGTAAGCCCCGAGTCGGCCAACGCCATCGCAGAACACGTCACCGCCAACCGTGTGAGCAAGGGCAAGCGGTTTATGCTGAACCTCTCTGCGCCGTTCATCCCACAGTTCTTCAAGGCGCCGCTGGACGCACTCCTGCCGCACACGGACGTGCTCTTCGGCAACGAAGCCGAGGCCGTCTCGTACGCCGAATCGCACGGTCTCGCAGAACTTGCGGCGAACAAGGACATTGCAGGCATCGCTAAGGCGATTGCGGAGCTGCCGCGCGGCCCAGAGGACGCGGGTGCGCCCCCGCGCATGGTCGTTTTTACTCAGGGTCGCGACCCGACGCTCGTCGCGATTGCCGGGGAGGCGGAGGTGCAGAGCTTCCCTGTGCACGCCGTTGAGGAGTCCAAGATCGTTGACACCAACGGCGCGGGCGACGGTTTCTGCGGCGGGTTCTTGGCGGGCTGGGTTCGTGGACTTAGCATTGAAAAATGTGTCCACGCCGGTCAGTACCTTGCTGCTTTGGTCATCCAGCGGAGTGGTCCCACCTACCCCAAAGAGGCTTCTGACTACATGTTCGAGTAAACTGTAGTTCACAGAAGCTCATGTTTACTGTTGTATTCTTGGGAGAACATGCAGCGAAGTCCTTTTTGTGTACGAGGTGGAACGAACAGTCGGGTCGGGTCTGCTATTTTTTTCTTTCCGTCTGGGTGCCAACAGATCCTGTCATTCCACCTTTATCTTTTTTTTTTTTTTTTTTTTTTTTTTTTTTTTTTTCCTTCTTGCCGTCAGTCCCAAATTTGCCTTCCCCTTTGATCAAAGCCGACGTTTCGGACATGGTACTTGTGCAGCCTGTTGAGTTTTACAAGCCATTGGTTGAGGCTTTTAATAGCACGAGCTATAGCATTGATTTATCTTGGTTTGTTTTTTTCTCAAAAGCAAAAGAAGTCGCTGTGCCTGCACGTCTTAACCCTTTGGCCCTGGTGGCACATATCACATTGTATATCTTCGCCCCATTTTCGGCACGTTGAATTTGACAGCGTCCCAAATACTAGCTAACCCCCAATTGTGTAGGAGTATAGGTAGTACTTTATTCAAGATATTTGAGCTCTGTACAAGCGGTTGGTAAGGTTCCTGAGGTTTTGATCCACAGACCAGACACCACATCATTGTGCTTCACACTGGCAATTTGATAGGAATTAATCTGGAGCCATGGTCACTTCTTTGCTCACATACTCCATCGAGTTTTAACCACATCAGTGTGGTGCAACAGGGCGTCATCGTACCCGACTGGGCTACCTGAATGACATCCAACAAAACGACTCCCAAAATCAAAACCTTCAGGCGTCTCCTCTCTGCCTCCCAACTGTGCCTTTGGAACCCTGCTATAAAAAGAGGCACAGCTGGGCAACCCCACAACTGGATACACACGGTGACAGCCCCACATGAAACAAACCATTATTGCAACTGACATGTCTCAAACTACCAACAGCAAGGTCATTGATCCACAACATCAGCAACACATCAGACAGACATTCGCAACACTCCAGTCACCACTTCGATACACTACTCGCACTACTACGACACCGACCGTGACACCTGACTCATACACCTTCTGCGGCTCAAAACATTCTCGACAAGTCCACCTAAGCCGGGAACGAACTCCATCAATCGCACATTTCTCCTTCATGATGAAAGAAAGCTCCTGCGAAAAAAGCAAATGTTTTTACGATGTAAAACACAAAGTACAAGCTACTTGTCTAATAATAACATTGATATCTTTTTTCTGTATCATGCCAAACTCTTGCCCAGCCATCTGGTGCAGGGTTGCTCTTTTGCAGAAATATGCAGTGACATATTCTCTATGCAGATCAATTCAACTTGCACAAGTTTTGCTAATAAGGTACAGAGGATGGATGTTGCTTTTCAAAGTGGTCATTTTAGGATTTGCTAAAGACGGGTCACAAACTTTTCTCCAAAGAAAAGGAGTGGTTTGTTACCTTGGAAGGATTTATTGGTTGAGCGAGTTATAATGATGAACAAGAGAGGAAAGAGAGGGAGTATTTATAGGAGGGGGAGGAAAGAAAGAAGAAAGGAAGGACGCCCTGTGCGGCGTCAGCTGGGTCCAACAACAATTTGCTGGAGCAAATGTATTCAATTTTCTATGTCCGTGCTGTGTCTGATACATTTTGTGAAATCCACAGGTTTGGAAGATTTTGGCGCCAGTTTGCCTGTAGCCAGCGCAAATCAAAGCAGCTTAGCAACCATTCCAGACAAACCAACTTTCCATGCAGACAGGCCGTTATTACATGAAACACCAAGTGTGGGTGAGGCAAAGTCTGTCTCCTGGTAGGATGGAGCAAGAAGAATCCCACTGTCTCCCACCCTGGTTGCACCCTCTTCCTTGGATTGAGTTGGAACACTCTCCTTGGAGTGAGACAAGTTGTGACTGGTTCTGTTAAGTGGAAAACAGTTCTGATTTGGTTCAACAGGCACCTCTGCACACTAACTGTTCCTTGTGTCTGCCCTTTGTCTCTCCAACCCCCTCCAACTCAGGGTTTGACTTGTTGTTTATTTCTTTTGTTGTTTCTTTTGATGGGTTGTAGTGGCTTGTCATTCCCCTACCAATTCAGTTGGTTCTGCGGCTGGTCTAACTTGGCTTTTGGCCTTGTGCCCCAGGTGAAACCCTTCTGTGTCTTGCACCAGAGGATTATGCTTTCTTTTGTGATTGTGTCTGTTTCATGCTTTGGTGTGAGAAACCCCTCTTTTGTGTTAGAGATTTATTTGTGTTTTTCTTGGGCTTTTTAAGACTCCAAATACACTTTCCTGTCTAGTGCCCCTAGACACCCTCCTTTTGCCCCTTTTCATTAGTCAGGATTGGTATTTAGGTTCATGCTCTAGTTTCCACCTATAGCTGTAGGTGAGGAGTTAGAGAGCACAGTCTCACACGTAGTCACAACCGGGGGAGAGCTTTTAGGGAGACCCTAGCCAAGACCATGATCAGTGAGATTAGTAATCTCACAATTGCTCGAATAAATGGCAACCTTTGTTACAAGACAAAAAATTAAGTCTACATAGTGGAAAAAATTATAAAAATTAGGGAAACAACTGGAATCAATTTCTCTTTCTGATAGGGTCATACTTCTCATGTGAAAATATACAATGTGTTGCACCAAATCATAGTAAAGTAAGAGCTGATAAACCTAAGCTATGACCAACACCTTATGTGAGATACTCAAGAATCTCATATTGTTCTTTCTTCATTTTCCATTTGTTATGTCTTTTTCCCATTCACTTTCTTTGTTTCTTCCTTCTTTTATTCTTTCTTTCCTCCCCTTTCCTATTAATACTCCCCTTGCGCTTCCATTTTTCGTCATTAACTCTCTCAACCAATAATCTTACCAATCCAAGACAAATTCACAAACACGTTTCAACCTGCTTTGGCAGCAACTTTGTCGCTGCCAAAGCAGCCAAATAATCCAGAAATTGAGGGAAGAGCGGTGTCAGTGCCTTCGGCACCCCTGCTGCAAGCGAAAAATTGGGACGATCACAACGATGCCCCACAACCCTTGGCGCATTTTCTGCCGTGTGAGGACACAGGCTGTCAAGCCTGTGACCTCAAATAAATAAAGTGTATACCCACTTCTTAACTAGTAATTGTGAGGATTGCCACCCTGTCTTGACCTGCGTTTTGCTGGCAAAATGTGACTAGACGGATTCCTGCTCTCTTATTATTTATTGGGTTTCCATACAACCTCTGACTGGCTCCATCTGTCTGTCACTGAGCTCTACTTATTATAAATTAATTATTATTATTTATTATTGGCAATGTTGCAGACAGAAAGACTCAGTCTTGATTCTAATTGATGATACAAGGCTCCCTTGCTCAGTGGTTAGAGCACTCCCTTCAATTGGGAAGGTGCCAAGTTTTGAGACATGCTAGTTGTAAACAGTCTACTCTGAGTGAGTGAGTGGAAGGAGTGAATGAAGTGGAGATGTGCGTTTGTTGGTGGTCCTTCTCCCCAACTTGGAGAGAAAGAGAAAAACTCTGTTATGAATTATTGATACATAATGATGATGTGCACACTGTAATAGTTGCTAGGCAAGTTTGACCAGCACAGGGTAAAAACCTCTCCTATATTATCTGCTTGAGCAGAGGAGGAGGAAAACTGTTGACACTGGGTTTCTGTTCCACTTAATACTTGGAGTATTTGTCATCAGCGCAAGCCAGCGCCCAGGTCTGCATTGGTGGTGGCTTGCTCTCCCATGGGCATCGTGAGAACGATAACTGACAGTCACAATAGGTTCGGGTCCGTCTTGTGCCTCTTGCTGCTAACCAGTCCGTTCCGCCTAACATTCTCTTTGTGTTTCTTGGGCTTTTTAAGACTCCAAATACATTGTCCTGTCCAGTGGCCCCTAGACATCTCCTTTCTGCCTTTTTTCACTTTTCAGGATTGGTATTTAGGTCATTGCTCTATTTGCCACCCATTGTACAGTCACTATTCAACAGCGCCAACCTGCTATTCCCGTTTCAGAATTTTCCGTCCATCAATCAGCTTGCAGCAAGCATTGTGTGCAACACACATCTTCTATTCTGGACCATTTCTCCATCAAGTACAGCATCAAACAACTCCTAGAGTCACGATTTGTCACCACCGCACTGTTGAGCAACTGCTCCAAATTTTTCCAGCTACTGGTTTTCTTCTGCAACAGAATCATCACTACACGCAACTCAATGCCATCCAACCTAACTCGTTTGTTGGCATGTTCACTGGCAAGACGCTGACGGAATTCAATGACTTTATTAGCAACCTTCAGATCAAGGTTATTGGCGAAAAGGGAATTCAGGACCTAACATGGACAGACCTATTCCCTCTTGAGAGACCTTTCTGCAACAAGGAGAGGCCTTCCATATGTGCGTCACACACCTACCCAAGGATCAGGGGGATGGATTGCATTTCTGGTTGCACTGTTGAAATGGTGGGCACAGCACACCAGAGCCAAAGGCTGGTGAAACACCCTCACCGAACTATCTCTATGTACCGACTGTCACTGAGCAAGCTAATGCTGGACCAGTTGGCAACTGTCAAGTACCGGATTCAGCATCACTTCATGACTTCACCAGAGTTCATCAATGCTGTGCTGAAGATGCATGCCACCTTCATCAAGGAGAATGAAACAGCTTGGTCAGCTTTGATGATCAGGCTTCCAGAGACCTTGCACTTGTTTGAGCTCTGCCACAACATTCACCTCTATCGAGACTGTGTGGCTGCCATTCACCGAACATCCAACAATGCCCACCCATCCAGCTCAATTGATGATTTTGAAAACGGATGGTCAGGGCTGCAGCTATGCATAGACACTCAAAGCCCTTTGCGTTACCAAGATCTGAATTCTTATGTGTGCGAGATTGAGCGACTTCAGTGACTATTCATCCAAGGTCATGGCCAGAACAGACTTGATGAGTTTGTACGCAAACTGCAGAGCAAACTGCACACAGACCTCGCACGCGGCTCAGCTCATAGTCGTTTTGGACTATTCGTGGCAGCACTTCGAAACAATGACGCCTGCTTCAACAATCTACAGAATATCATGAATGAGCTTACTGCTGTCTTAACTGCCCTTGAGGTGGATGAAGAGGAAGACCACAGGAACCACTGCAACAACTGCAACTGGCGTCAAGTTGGCGACAACCACTGTGACAACCATGACAACTGCGAAGATAGACACCACTGAAGTGACCACATCCAAGGAGGCTGCAATGACCTTGAGCGAGCAGAATGAAACAATCGCCAAGGAAGCAACTACAGGAACAATGACAACAGAAGTCGCAACATCCATGACAACCACAACCGTTCTTTCTCCCCTCGTTGTAGTAGCGAAAGGCCACACTACTGGTGTGGTTACCACAAGGCATATGTTCACCACATGGAAAGGGACTGTCGTGACAGCCGCAAACCAGGCGTCACCCATAGGCTGGAGCCAAAGGCTACCTCAATCCATCGATGTCTTGGAAGAGTTGAAGGCACTGGGTGCGAGTTCTGGGCAGAGATTCCAAGCTTGGCCACCAACGCACACACGCACAAGTCTGAGCACTGCCTGCACATGCGCCAAGCCAATGCCATCTCAGCCAGGCTCCAAGCGCAGCACTTCACACCAGCTCAACCAAACCATGCTTCAGCCTCAGCAACTGTGGCTGTACTGCAAGCAACTCTTGTTCCTTTCTCTGGATTTCACCCTCAACCTGCTACAGGAGGGCCCTCTGTTTCTTCTTCTTCTCAAATAAACGGCCCCTCTTGCTTCTACTTCTTTGTGAACACTGCAACAGTGAGCGCATCACACACAGGCATAGCCTCTCCTCTGTACATGATCGATTCTGGAGCTGTACCCACAATGATCCCACAACAGGAGCAATTCACTGAGTACCAATGATTTGAAACTGAACACCATGCCTGCCTAGCAGATGACCATGAATGCCGCATAGAAGGAATTGGATCTGTCACTCTCACTTTTCCTGGTTTTGATGTGGTGCTCTGCAATGTGCTTCATGTCCCATCACTCAAGGAACTGCTCCTCTCTGTGTCGCATGTCCTCCAAGGCCCAACTGCTGGGATGCTATTCACTCAAGATTCTGTCTTTCTTCTTGATCTTGCTACACTCGCATCTCAACACAGCATCAAGATTGGCAAACAACATGACAGCCTTTCCTATCTCATCCCAGTCCAGCACCCAGCTGCGCAGTGGAAATTTCAGTTGAGCCCATTGCCTACGCATCACCAGCAACTGCACACGACCTATGGCACTGACGTTTTGGCCACATCCACTGAGAGCAAGTACGCAACACTCTCAAGTCTGGTGATGTTGACAGTGCTCCTGCTCCACCACCAACAACACACGAGCCTTGCCTCATTTGTGATATGGCAAAGATGTGCTGGCAACACCTCATGGCCAAACCTCGTTTTGATTTTGCCCTGCTGCAGATGCTGTGTACTGACCAAACTGGAAAGATCAGTACAAGTTCTCTTGACAGTTCCAACTAATTTGAAGTTATTGTTGACTATGCCACAGGCTATACTTGGGTCAACACTGTCGCTCGCATAGCAGGCGTCACTTAAAGGATAATTGATTGCTTGATTTTGAAGAGCAACTCTTCCCCACGCGTCAAACACTATTTGTACAGGCAGACAACCTCAGTCTTAACACCCAGCAATTTGAGGCCTACTGTATAAACCACCAACCTTTCATTGTCTTTCAGCCTTCTGTCCCTTACGTCAAGGAGGGTGATGGTGTTGCAGAAATGCCATCAAGGTCATCACCCACATTGCTTCCTGTCTCCTGATTGAAGCCCAGCTTCCACGGTTTTTTCTGGTCCTATGCAATACGCCATGCTTCATTCCTGCGCAATTGTGTGCAACACACTCGCACTGGTTGAATTCCATTTGAATATTACCAAGGCTGAAAACCCAACTTACGCCACCTTGGAATTTTTGGCTGCCTCATTGTCACACTCAACATTGAGTATACAGAACCTGCAAACTCACACAAGACCAAGTTCTCTCCTCGGGCCTCGATTGGACTCTTCGTGGGTTTCGATGCAGACAGCAAGTCTATTGCCCTCAGCGACGACTTTACTGCATGGACCATTCTTCAGACACACCACTATAATCTGCATGAGCATGTCTTTCCTGGCCTTGTCCACAGCAACGCTAAAGTGGACTCATTAAATAACGAAAGTTCTCAGGTAACGCTCCAGTCCGCCAGACCATTTTGTAGATTTGCCAATTTCTCTCACCCACCAAAATATTTCCACATCTGCTTTGGGGAACAGACTTGCCCTCATATGATGCACTTTCTTGCGAAAATGAACTCCGCTGCAGTAAAATTGCATGAATTATTGCTGAAAAACCAATGCTCTGGTTTGGACCGGAGGCCAACCGTAATCACAAAGAATTGTGCAAGACACAGAAGGCTTCTCTGGGAGGCAGCGGCGACAGTAGCAGACCAATCGATCACCAGAACCGCAGCCAAGCCAGCGCTAAGGGAGTGGCAAGCAACTACAACCCATAAAAAGAAACAATAAACAAAGCAAAACAACAAGTGAAACCCTGAGTTGGAGGGGTCGGAGAGACAAAGGGGACACAAGGAACAGCTTGTGTGCAAAGGTGCCTGTTGAACCAAAATTAGAACTGTTTCCACTTAGCAGAACCAGACACACGTTGTTTCATTCCAAGGAGAGTGTCCTAAATCAATCCAAGGAAGGGGGGTGGACACCTGGGCTGGACGCTTCTTGCTTCAGCCTACGACACAGAACTCTGCCTCACCAGGCCAGAGAGAATCACCAATCTTTGAAGCAAGTGTTAGGTGGAACTGACTGGTTAGCAGCAAGAGGCACAAGACGGACCCAAACCTATTGTGACTGTCAGTTATCGTTCTCACGATGCCCATGGGAGAGCAAGCCACCACCAATGCAGACTTGGGTGCTGGCTTGCACTGATGTGTAAACAGTCTACTCTGAGTGAGTGAGTGGAAGGAGTGAATGAAGTGGAGATGTGCGTTTGTTGGTGGTCCTTCTCCCCAACTTGGAGAGAAAGAGAAAAACTCTGTTATGAATTATTGATACATAATGATGATGTGCACACTGTAATAGTTGCTAGGCAAGTTTGACCAGCACAGGGTAAAAACCTCTCCTATATTATCTGCTTGAGCAGAGGAGGAGGAAAACTGTTGACACTGGGTTTCCGTTCCACTTAATACTTGGAGTATTTGTCATCAGCGCAAGCCAGCACCCAGGTCTGCATTGGCGGTGGCTCACTCTCCCATGGGCATTGTGAGAACGATAACTGACAGTCACAATAGGTTCGGGTCCGTCTTATGCCTCTTGCTGCTAACCAGTCAGTTCCGCCTAACAGCAAGGAAGGTCAATACCCACTCCCACATGCAAGGAAGACAGCATTTCCAAGTTAAATGACTGCACAGTACTCGCTCCCTGTTGCAAACCACAAGCAAATAGGGGTCCTTTTGCTCGGGGTTTGGAGCAGCTTCAAAACGAAAGTCATTGGTGGAGGGCGTGGATTCTGAATTAGGAATGAATTGAAACAGGGTTGAGGGTTTTTGCTCTAATTTATCGAAAAAACGGAAAAAGAGCAGCGGTGGAGATGCTCTGATCTTTTTTTGCTTGCAGCGTGCAACAATGAAAAGGTGATAAATGTTAAAACTGTTTGTCATTGTGCTCCTTCAGCTGCTGGTGCAGTTGAGAAGAAAGAGACTTGCCGCTATTTGCACCTGCACGGCTGAGAGCGCAGCACCGCAGCTTACTGTTGGGCAGCGCGGAGGGCACAGTCCGGGCCTGACAGCGGATCGGCGCTGTACTGAAAGGGGGGGCTGCCAGTAGATGAAAATTTGTTGTGGTGGTCGTTGTGGCGAGGGTGTGTAATCAGGAAAAGCAGAAAGAACAAAAACAGGTGAAAAAAAATAGACAAAATTGGAACAAACAAAAACAAAACACAGAGCTCTTTGTCTCGGGTCTTTTTTCTTTTTTCTTTCTCACACACACTCTCTCTCGCCTCCCTGTCTCTCTCTCTCCCCTTCTCTCCTCTCCCTCCCTCTTGTCTTCACGACGATGAACGGCGGAGTCCACGATGTCGCTGGCGACGCCGCTGCCTCCACCGCTTCCAACACTGCCGCCGCCACTGCTGCTGCCGCAGCCGCCGCCGCCGCCGCAGCGGATGCCAAGGGCCAGCCGCGTCCAAACTCGGATGTCCTGGCAAACAACTACAAGTCTCCGGAGGCAGAAGGTGCGTACTTTTCTGCTGGTCCTACCCACCCTCCTGCCCACCTCCGCCACTACTCCGTGATAACGCAATCAACCCGGTTCCCACGGGTTGACTGGCTGTGTTTCCGTTACTTACCTCGTCCGCCGTCCTTGAGGGTGTTCGCCTGAAAAGACCACTCGCTCGCTTGCCGCCCAACTATTCGCGTGCCGAACCGCTTCCCACTTCGCCCTTCTCTTTGAACGTTGACCGTGGCCTGCAGAGCCGCTCGGTCTTCACCTGATCATGTTTTCTCCCGTCCTCTCATGACTTTGGGATACCTTTTAACGCCTCATGAACCCTCCACCTGCAGCGATTGACCGTTGGTTCGAGGACCTCAACTACTACGAAAAGACGCTCGAGCAGATGGCGCATGCAAAGCTGGATGAGAATTACCGTGAGGAGCTCAAGGCGATTGAGCAGTGGTTCAGCGTTCTCTCCGACCCTGAACGCACAACTGCGCTCTACTCTTTGCTGCAGCACACAACACCTGTGCAGATCCGTTTTTTTATCACCGTGCTTCAGCAGATGGCCCAGAAGGATCCGATGGGTGCGCCGCCTGGCGGTGCATCCCCCATCATCGGGGCTGGAAAACCCATGATGGGACCTGGAAAAGGTTGAGGCAATTCTGATCGTTTGACCTGCTTTGATGTAAACGAGACTTTTTTTCAGATGGTCAGTACCTCGGGACTGGCATGCTGCGAATGGGATCGGGTAACTCATCGTCCGGTGGAGTACGTCCACGTCGGCCATTTGAACGGCACTCTGCGCCAACTGGCGACGAGGGGAAACGCGCAGGTATTGAGCCGCTCTGAGGTTTTGGTGACTCGATCATGGCCTTTCTAACGACTGCCCGTTCATTCCTCCAACTTATCAATATAGATGATATCATATCCAGCGCCAACTGGTCCATCGCGCACAACCTGTCACCCAGCCCGAACCTAAAAGCGTACGCGCCAGCAGCGCCCGGTGCCTCTCCTGGTTCGCTCGAAATAACCCGGTCCTTCTCGTCTCGCTCGAAATCGCCGCACCCAGTGTCACCCATATTTATGAGCCCGTCCATGCGGCTCGGCGGGGGAGGAAGTGACGCCGGCAAGCAACGCGGCGCTGGTGCACATGCGCAGCACCACCCTGGTGACGGCTGGAGCCACGTGCAGCTCGCCCGCAAGCAGCCGCCAGGGTCGCCGAATCCCGGCGGATACGCCCACTCAGAGTACAGCGACGGCTTTGATGATTACGGTGCAGACGGCACTGCTGAGGGCGTGGACATGAAGGGACGCGCCGGGTCATCGGGCGGCGGTGGCGGCGTCGGCGCGAGCAAGGAGAAGGGCAAGATTCCAGAAACCGTCGACCTGGAAGCATTGAAGGGTAAGTGTGCCATGTTGACAATGTTGTTTTTTTTTTCTTTTTTTCTTCTTTTCTTTTCTTTTTTTTGGAGGGCTTTTCCCCCAGTTTTTTTTCTTTTTTTTCTCTTGATTCTCTTTTGTCTCTCTCGTTTGTCTCTTGTGTCAGGCGAGGAAATTCTTCCAATTTTGGGTGTTGTGGGTGTCATGTCATGTCTTTTCTGACCAATTGCAACCATCCTGTTGGTGGGTGGCCGTTTGTCTGTCCAACCATCCACCCAATCCCACAGACATTCCCGCCTGGCTGCGGAGCCTTCGGCTGCACAAGTACACTGGCGTGTTTGAGGGCTGCGACTGGCAAGAAATGGTCAAGATGACCGACGACGACCTCATAGCGAAAGGCGTGTCCGCACTCGGTGCGCGTCGGAAGCTGCTCAAGGTGTTTGAGCTGGTCAGGAATGAGTCGGTGAGGAATTCTCTCTTTCTGACTGCTCCGTTTGAAAACTCCACCCACAAACGGAAAAAATTAACGAAAAAAAAAAAACTACAGGGCATAGCAGCCTGAAGCTTTCGAAGTGTGCTTCAGAGTAGATTGAGATCGCATTTATAAAAGCACCTCGTATTTTATTCTGTTTCTGTTACCAAGCTAAACGTCTCTTCTCTCCCATTTGGGAATTTCTTACCCCATCCGCTACGCTTCCCACTCCACCTGAACTCGGAAATTTTGCCCAATGAAAACACATCATTCGCTGCTCCTCGTCCCCCTTCATTACCCCCCCGCTTTGTTGATCCTTGCACATTGTTCTTCGTTCTTGTCCATTTTCGCTTGCCTTTTTATTTTTATCTTAGTTACTTTTCTTTCCCCGCTAAATCTCAGAACCTGTGCAGGGGTTTTTGTTTTCTCGCTGGCCGAGGAAAGAGCAAAAACACACTAGCACTCTAACGATGGTGCACGGTGAGGATTTGGGGATTTGATGAATCCGTGTGGTTCGTATTCTTCTCGCTCTTGACTCTCTCTTTTCTCCCTCTTCTCTCGTTTCTTATGGTGCCCAGACACAAGAAACAAAGGGAAGGGAGCTTTGTGTTAACCAATCTCTTCTTTCGGAAATACTTGTATTTGTTGTTTCAATTGCCTTGACTGGACACGACGCCTCCTGCTTGTTTGTGGAATCGCGCATTGAATGGCAACTGCTAGTGGAAACATGAAGACCTCGTCTGATTCTTCTTCTACTTTAACGTGATTTCCATCGGCTTCGTCCACCTCAGAACAGATGCCCGCGATTTATTCTCTCCTACGGGCGCAAATTGGCTCCCAGAAACATACACACGCGAACAGGGGAGGGCTGATGGGTAAGGAGGGCGGCTTAGTCTTGAAGCAGACCCAAAATCATACACTAAACAGAACAATTAAGGCAAAAACGGATTGTTAGTCGGCGGAGGGAGGAGTCAGAACGGTGGAGCACTCACGTAAAGATCTGAAGCGGGAGCCCAACAGAGAAGTCGAAGAAAAAGCCCTATGAGAAAGCGACTGTTGGCGTTGAAGACTCACAGAAGAAGAAGCTCAGGAGGTAAAATGCAAGCTTGAAGAAGCATTCCTTCTTGTGCGTCGCTAGCGTCCGGAAAATCTCTGTTGCGTCGTACATGTGCCGATTGTTTACAATTCTGGAATCGCAAAGTTGCTCAGAGTTATTGGAGAGGCCACGACGGGGCGACGATGTTTGTGGCTGGGGTAAAACTTACTTGTTTGCGTGATAGGCCGCGAGTGGAACGTTCAGCAGCAGCGATACCCACGATCCCGTTAGCAAAAACACGACGGTAAGGAACATATGGCCCAAGTTCTCTGGAATGACGAACTGTACAAAGGTGAAGTGAGTATTTTGCGCCTTTCTTTTCAACTTTGGCTCACTTGATTGAGTTTGTTGCAAAGATCGATCGGATTGATGTAATCGCATTCAAGATCAGAGAACATTATGATCTAAGCATAAAGCAGCGAAGGTCACTTGGTAAGTTCTCATGTGACAGCTGGGAACGTCGAGAAGATGACGCGTCTCGACACTTTGGCAAGAGATCAATAATGCACTCACAAAGAAGACCATCGTGAAAAGCAGTATTGCTGCCATCACGACGGCGAAGAGGAAAAGAAACTGCAGTACGGCGGACCCATGTTTCGTCCGCAGCCGCGAAGAATGCGATGTACGGCAGAGCAAGCAAGAGAGTTTTTTTTTGAGTTGTGGTTTTGGCGAGGGAGGCAACGCGAAAGGTTGGCGTGGTGACCGACAGATGATGGAAGATGGGGGAGAGAAGCAAAAATTACTGCATAAGCACCGCTTCCCCGCCCATCGTTCTGCTGCTGAGGTAGCGATTTAGGTCTGCACGGAGTCGGCGAGGTCCAGGGTCGTCTCGCGGAGGTAGTTCGGCGTCCTCGTCGCGTTAAGTGCGTTGGTTGGTGCTTGCAGCTTTGGTCGAGTTCGTTTTGCCTTGGTCGTTTTTGATTGCACGCACTTTCCCGGACTTGATCCTTGCGGACGATCCTCGCAACGCACCCTCCCTCCCCCGCGACTGCCCCCGTCTCCGTCGCTCGAAGCGCGAGTGCGTGACTGGACGTGATTTTTGTGCAAGATAGCTAGCGTCCCCTACTGCGACCGTTCCCCCCACCGCCGGCCAGTCCGATTCATTGGGATCGTGTGACCACCTCAGCTTACTCACTGGACAATCGTCTTGCGTCATGCCTACTTCCAGCAGCTCTCACCCACCACCTCCGGCCCCCCCTCCAACCGCCGCAACAACAGCCGCTTCGTCCGAGGCTCCAACTCCGTCGGGCCCATCGGCCGCTCCGTCCGCAGCCGTCTCGCCGCGTCCCAGCACACCATTGCTGCGCACGCCTGTTGCCGCCCCCGCTTCAACGTCGCCGTCTCCCTCTGTTCAGCGGAAGCAAAAACTACGGCCAGCAACCATGCCTTTCAACTCAAAGAGCCGGAAGGATCTTTTTTCTGTGTGGGCTCATCCAGGCCTCGCGGTCTTGCCATCGGATGCCGAGGAGGCTGCAAGTTACCCAAAAATTGTGGGCGTAAGGCCCAATGTGAACGGATGGGAGGTAGTGGAGGAAAGGTACTATTCATCGACGAGGCCGCATTTTGCGTGTGTCTGAAGTGGGCTTCTTTCTTCTTTTTAAGCGCGGCAAAGGATGCCAAGTACTTTCCGCATTTGGCCGAGATGGCATTGACCCTCACGGTTGGGAACGACGAAGGGGTTGACCTTGACCTAGGCCTTTTTCAAACGTATGCGTATCCAAACGGTAGATTTCTTGCCCATAAGACTTTTCTCACCGCGTTCAAGGTCGAGAGCGTGCCCTGCTGAATGCCGGAGGCTCTGTTTGGGGCTTGGACTGGGCACCGTCAGACAACCCAGGTTTGGCTCGAACATTGCTTTGTCACGACTCTAAACCAGACAACCGCAAGGCAAGCAATATTTAGCGGTTGGTGGTTACAAGGGCAATTGCGAAGAGCACCATCTGCTCGGTGTTGTGCAAGAGTCGAACGAACCAGGCGACATGAATGGGTGCCTCCAGATTTGGGCAGTACCATCTATGACGGATCGAAATCCACCTTATTTGGAGATGGGAATTTTGCACGAAAAAGGTGTGATATACGATCTCAAGTGGGGACCCCAATGGAACGAGGATTGAAACTGCAACCACTGCGGTATGAACAAAAAAGTGGGAATTTATTCGTAATTTTTCCAGGACTTAGGACGGTGAACTGCCCCGCCTTGGAATGCTTGCAGTTGCTTTTGGTGATGGAAGCGTCTGCTTACTGACCGTACCGCATCCATCGTCTCTAAGGAAACACTGGGGAATCCCTGAGGGAACGACAATTTTCGGTAGGTCGATGAATGATTTGCATGGGGCGCTGGTCTTATGGATTTTAGTAAAGCCGAACGAGTTCGCCTTTACAAGCAAACTGGAAGGTTTGCCTTGGCGAATTTCATGGGATGCGAACGGCCTCGCTTTTGCCACTGGATGCACTTCGGGTGGGCTCGAATCGGGTTGCCGATCATATTTCTAACTGTCATGTCGTTACAGGAAATGTTGCTGTTTGGGGTCTTGATCATTTGGTCCTCTCCACGAAGAACGGACAGCCCAATGGCAATTTATTCGAAGTGCTCGACCCCGGTTAGTGGAGTAAATGCGTGAAAACTCCTCTCATCGTTTGGAGCAGAAAGGCCGCAGCTGTACTTTCCCGTTCATGACTCTGCAATCTACTCCCTGGAGTGGCTTGGCCCGCCGAAGAGTCAAGCCAGGACTGGTGAACCGTTTCAGAGGCAAAATAACTTAATTGTCAGCGGAGGCTGTGACGGGCGAATCATGATGGTCGATCTCCGAGATGCGTTTGGTTCAATCCAAATGTTTCGGATTCGAGGTCGGAGGAGAACGCACGTCGGAATTTTGACGACCGTTTAACTTCTCTTTGCTACTTGGCCTCTAGGATTTGCGACATGCGCCGTGTTTTCTTCGTTTTTGAACGGCTTTCTGATTTCGGACGCGGAGCATTCAGTTCGATTTTTTCGGCCGGGCGAAGTGGACCCAAAAGCGTCGAAGTCGCAAAGCGAGGACGACCCGAATCAGCGAAATATACATACAAGCGGGATAGCAAGCCATCCGGGTGGACTCTGGGTTGGTGGCTGGTGTTCATTATGGTGAATCTAGGAACTGACCAATCCCAGGACCTGGACACTTCGCCCTATCTGCCATGTATTGTGTCTGTTGGGGCTGACGGCTTTTGCAAAATTACCAACGCCAATAGGCTGGGTCAAAGATCGCACAAACTGACTCAGGCAATCCTGTACCGATTGGAACTGAAAGAAGATGGAAGGCTTGCTGTCGGGGACGGCCTTCCTGACGAGGTTTGCTGCCGTTTGTCGACACAATGGCGCCAGACTCACAAGGGTCTTCCACCAAATCTCGCAGGTCTACTATCAGATTGTCAGCAAGGGGGAGACTCCTCGCGCGTTCAAAGAGCCGGAAATAGCAATCCAAAAGGTTTGATTGAAGGGTCCTCAGTAGCTTGCACAACCTCTTTTTATTGAATCACGGTTCTTTTCTCCCCTTTGTGAAAAACTCTCGTATCGCCCCCCTCTCCTCGCGCCGTCCTTCCCCTTCAGGTCCGCTTCAATCGGAACGCCGATCGACTGCACATGGTCGCCTCTGCGGGAGTCGCTGGATTGGTTCGCGTTGAGACAGTCTATGGGTGACACACACTTATTTCCAATGAAATGGGGAATAAAAATGGAAAGAAGGAAAGAGAGAAAGAAAGAAAGAAAGAAACGACGAACGACTTGCCGCCTGCGCAAAAATGGATTTCGAATGGGCGCTCCTTGCTGGCGACTCCCGCTTCCTCACCACGGACTCCTCGAGCTCTGGCGCCGATCGCTCCGCCGTTGAAGACTTGCTACACGGCCGCTATGCAAAGGTGCTAGCGTCTCCCCTCGCCTCAAGTCTGCTGCTGCCCCTGGCTTCTCCTTCCTCGGGTTGCGCCAATGGTGCTGCGGCTTCCCCAACCAACACCACCCCGTCGTTCTTCTCCCCGCGCTCAACGGGGGCGTTGATTGCTCTTTGTCGTACCACTACCATCTTTCCCAGCGACAAAACGTTTTTAATCCACTTTCATCGTAGGGGACCCAAAAGCCGTCGTATCCGACCTCTCAACCCGCCTCGACGCGGCTATCTCCGAAGGTCACTCTCAGTTGAGCATCCTCGCCGTTGGGGCGGCTCTCGTGTTTGCTTTTGTTCAGCATGGCTTCACTGGCCCTTCGCTTGATACGTCGACATTGGCAGCCGTGATTTCTTCGGTACGCGTTGTCACCTCCGTGCCTTTTCCCCGGCTCACCGGCCACCTGTAGGATCATTTGCAAAAGGCTTCGTTTGCGTTGCTACAGTCTGACGGGGAAGAGGCCTACTCGCTCACGCCAAACATCTCTCTGCTCGCCCTAGCACGAATTGTTTTGGTTGACTGCTCGAGCAAGTTCGACCGCCTGCCTGTGAGTACAACTTTCGTTTCTCATTTGGACCTTTATGACAAACTAACCTTCCCACATTATTCAGTCTCGGGATTGGTGGAAACTTCGAGTGTTGATGTTGCAGCAGCGCATACTAGAAAATCCGGCTGCTACGCTCTCGGATGCATTGATGGACACGTGTAAGCTGATCCAAAGCTCGTTAATTGAGACGGCAGAAACGGGACTGCCGAAGGAGCTTGTCGGCCGGTTGTGGCAGGAGTTTGGGTTGGTCCATTTCTTCTATGGACGTGTCAAGGACTCTACGGTGCGACTGCCTTCTTCCTTTGCCTCGTTTCTTTCGCTCGCTGCTAAATTGCTTACCTCCGACCAGGCCTGCTTTCGTTTGGCGGAGGGGGCGACCGGTTTGAAATGGGAACTCACTGGCGCGCTCGGCAAGAGAACAAAGTTCCAAACTTTCGACGTTGCGCAGTTGGTGGTGGTAGCCGAGAGCGGAAGTGGCGAATCCGCAGACGTCTCGGCGACACCATCGAACCTTGCTTTGAACGACGACACTCTGCTTGAGAAGCTTGAGCTGACAAACGAAAATGAAAAGACTTCGTCGAAATTGAGCACCATTGATCAATGCACACTGCTGGCCTTCTGGTAAGCAGTGCCTTTTCCTCCACTCATCTTAATCTAAATGCTGCTCATGAAAGTCTGAATGTTAAGAATTCAAATCCACAAGATGGACTGACAAACGAAGAAATGTCTCCATATGTAGCTGTATGTACTGATAAAAGCTGCAAGTATCGTTTCCTAATATTGGGCTCCTGCCAGCGCATTCTCGAAAATCCCAACAACTGGATGGTGCACAGCATGGCGCTATTGCTGCGATCGCGACTTGAAGCGAATAAGGGGCGGACGGTCGAGCGTTCGGTTCTCCAAATCCAGGCTCTGGTGGACCAGATGGAGTCTACGGAATCAACTGTTGCCGAGCGGTTAAACTTCTTTTTCTCGCTTATATTCCCATCTAAGTGGGATATGGAGGTTAGTGAAAACTTTACTTCCCATCCTCCCCCCCCCGTCATAGATTCTTCGGTGGAGCATCCTCTTCCGCAGTCTAGACCGCAAAGCGGAGTGAGCACTGTTTGGCCTTGTCACGCCATTCAGAGGTGTCCAGCATGCGTCTTGTGTGCCGCACTTCTACGGTGTTCCTCCGTAGGATTTTCCTACTTTGCAAAATCAAATGTCGGTGCCATAGTACGCGCCTGCTGCCTTTTTCTCCGTTGTAGGCGCGCCTCCGCTACTCTATACATTTTCGACCCCTCTCGGCCAACCTCTTTCTTTTCACCCTGTGCGAGCTCTTTCATCATTACCATGACCCTGACACATTTTGAAGCGGGAATTAGCGGAGAGGCTTGTTTCGATTGGTGTCATCAAGTCAGCCCTGGAGATTTTCGAACGTTTACAAATGTGGGATGATGTAATCTCGTGCTATCAGATGCTGGAAAAGCCGAAGAAGGTATTGGATTGATTTCAATCATTTTTAGGTGCTAAGCTGATCCTCTCAGGCCGAAGAACTCATTCGGAGAGAACTGGAGAAAAATCCGAATTCTCCTAAATTCTTGTGCTTGCTCGGCGACGTAACCAAGGACCATACCTACTATTTGGAAGCATGGGAAAAGTCTGGGAACAGCTATTCACGTGCAATGCGGTCCCTCGGCTCACATTTTTTCAAGCAAGGCCAGGTGATTGCTTGACCTTTTTCTGGTTGGCTGTCTTTACTCACTCTCTCTGCATCACTTCACTGTCTTTTGTGGCGTCCAGTTTTCTGAAAGTGTCAGTTCCTTCAAGCTTGCGTTGGCCATCAACCCGTTATTTGAAAATAGCTGGTTCATCATGGGATGCGCGGCTATTCGGGCCGAGGATTGGGAGAATGCCGAGCTGGCCTTCCGCCGCGTCGTTCAGCTGGACGCCGAGGTGATCTTTGTGATATTTCGTTGTTTCATGGGATGCGCGGAGCCGAATTTCTGATCAGGCCAATTCCCCTTGCAAAACACTCCAGAATGGCGAAGCGTGGACAAATTTGGCTTCAGTCCACATAAGCCGCGGCAAAAAGCGAGACGGCTGGCGCGCGCTGCGGGAAGCTCTGCGGCAGCACCACGACAACCCTCGAATCTGGGACAACTTTCTGTTTACGAGCATCGACGTCGGAGAGTACACGGACGCCGTGCTGGCTATGACGCGCATTTTTGAGCTGCGCATCGCGCGGGGGTCGAGCGCCCAAGAACGCCTGGTCGACCTTCAGGCGCTGCGGATCGTGGTGCGCTCCCTCGCTCTGGGGGCGACGGACGCCGCGCCTACCGACAGTGAAACCGACAGCGCCGCCGCCGCCGCCGCTGGCGCCGATGGCACGTCGCCGTCGACATCGAGCCTAGCGCGAAAGGTGTCGGAGCTGCTGTCGGCGCTGACATCGCGCATCTCCGACTCGGCCGAACTCTTTGCGGTTTGCGCCGAGTTTGAAAAGTGGCGGGGGCGGTACTCGGCGCACATTGAGTATCTCCAAAAGGCGTACCGCGTGTTCCTGCATTCTCCCGCGCTGGCGACCGACGCGGAGATGTTTGCGCGCGGCGCTGAGGCGGCGCGCGCGCTGTTTGACGCGTACACCACTTACGGACCCATGGAGGAGATCATTGGCGTGGGTGAGACGAGGGTCGTCTGCCAGGACTGGAAGTACCAAAGACGGATGGCGGTTCGGACGCTCGCCTCAAGGACAAAGGTAACTTGGCGGGTTCTCTGTCTCACAGTGCTCACATCGTTGGCACGCTCTCACTCACTCACTCACTCACTCTCTTGCAGGATTCTTTTGAGGGTACGGAGGCGCACGACGGGTTGAAAGAACTCCTGGAGTCGACGAAGTGATTGTGTTTTCCCGCTGAGACTGGCGCCCTTCGTCAGGGGAGGGGTTTATTGGGCTGGCTGCGGGGGAGGTGCGTGCAGCACCTTTTGTCAGCAGGGCCGAAATAAGAGACAAAATAAAAGAGGCAAAATCATCAAGGCATGGCCGATCGCGATGGTTCTGCTGGTGTCCCTCACTCTCGCTGTCTGTCTCTGTCGCAGTCTCAGAGCCACACGTACACTCACAGTCTGAGGGTCTTCCTTCACCAAGTGAGCTCTCACTGCAAACCATAAGCTTCTACTGCCAGACTCTGGGATGAGGCTTCAAAGATATTCAGAGCCTCATCTCACGGATTGGCCGGGAGCTGCTGATCCTGGATTCATGGGCTAATAGTATATGAAAATTGGCACCCAAATCAAAACTACAGTAAATGGGTTTCATTTTATTTCAACCAGATTTGCGTATTTACTCAGTATTACTGGTAAAGTATCCATCGGAGCCCGCGAGCATCCTGAAGGCATGGAAAGACCACCACCAGCGCACGCGCTGCGTCCACCTCCCGCCCTTCCTATTCAAGTGTCGAGTCCCGGTGCGGCGCGCAGTCGCTGCCGCCGCGTTATTGTGCAGGGGCCATTATCATCCGTCTGCTGGCACGTGAGGGCCGGGAATTGCCTTGTTGCCATCAGCCGCAACGGTGCTTGTCAGTTTCGTGCAAACGGTCTCTAACAGATCTTACCGTCGCGGAAATGCGGAAAATAGAGCATTCAAGAGCTGTGTATGTTATGGAGCTCATTGACAGGTTGCGACTGCGAAGTGACCGACACTGCCAGTCTGCCTGCATGCTTTGATGGGACACGGGAAGATTGCAGCTTGGTTTGGGCCAATTTGCTTGCGGCATATTATTTTCTGTGAACGTGCAGACAATTTCAGCCAACACTTACTTGAATACTATCTCACAATGGATCCGCAGACCCAACTTCTCTATGACCGCAAGTGCGATTCCCAGCTCCCGCGCGGCGTCAAACCCTCGTCCCTCACTAACTATCAATATGAATCCCCTCCGCACAAACAATTGATCCAAAAAAAAAAAAACAACGAAATCCAAAAGATCCTGCCTGGCAAAGCAGAGCCCCGGATCCTACTACACTCGTGGCAGCAGCAGCGGCAGCAGCATCAGCCGATGGCGGCTCCCGCCAGCGGACTGGGCCGAGGACGCGAAACGACGGCGCCCGGACGCCGTCGAGATCCGTCGCACCCTGTCGTTTGCGCTGCACGAGCCTAGGCGACAAACGTGCGTTTGGCGAACACTCTCCCTTCTTTTCGATTGTTTGTTGAAGCCCATCCTTCACACACAAAAAATCCCTTCCAACAACCAAAAACTCCTAACCACCACAACGCGCAGTACCGCCGACTCAAATCGCGCTGCAGCCGCGCTGCCGCTACATGTACCGGCGTTCGAGGACTTTTCGCTATTTTCGCGGTTGCCGCCGCAACGCGCGACGAGATTCGCGGATGCGGTCGCCGGGGCCGCGGCTGCGGCCGGTGGCGAAAAAGCGCCGTCGCGGCGGGAGCACCGCATCCGAGGCCGGCGAGGTAGTAGTGGCCGCAGAGATGACGACGGTGGCCACGGCCGGGACGACGACGGCTACGGCGGGCGCGGTAGAGGAAGCATCGACGGCGATGGTGACGACGGCTGTCGGTGCGCGGCGTGCGTTCGGCGGCGGAGGGCAGATCGAATCCGCGTGCGAGTAGACGCTTCCGCCGATGCAAATGCCGATTCACCGCCGCTGCTCCTCCCGCTGCCCCTGCCGCCATCGTTGGGGTCCAGCCGTGCGGTGCCGATTCGCGATCACAAGGGTGGTGGAAGCAGCAGTAACATCAGCATCAGCAGCAGTAGCAGCAACAACAGCGGCCGTAGCAGCACCAGCGACGCGTCGCATATCAGCGGCCGGGCCGAGCAGGGCGACAACCGCTGCAACGGCGGGGACAGTGTCGATGGTGCGGGTCGGAGCAGCGGGTCCGACCGCGAACCGTCGTCCGGCAGGTCATCGTTGCGGTCCGCGCTGTCGTCGCTTTCGTCGTCGTTGTCGTCCTTGTCCCTAGAGTCGGACGGCGGCAGCGCTGGCTCGACGAGGGGATTAAGACACGAGGACGAAAATGTTCCGCTGGATTCGCCGTTGGAAGCGCAGAGGATAGTATATACCCCGCGAAGGGGTCCGCTGGTTGCCATCGTAGAGGTGGACGAAGAAGAGGAGGAGGAGGAGGAGGGTGATGGAGAGGGAGAGTACGGCGAAGGAAATGGGGACATTGCGTCGCCATCATCGTCGTCATCGCCGACGGAAGTTCTTTCGCTGGAGATTGATAGCGGGACGAGCGCGAGAGACCTGCCTGTGCCTGGAGAATCGCGTTTAGAACAGACCGAGCCTGTCCATCCAGGGAACGAGGAACAGATTGAGAAGGATGGGGACGGCAATCCTGCGCCAGGATGTTGTGGGGTTGACGGCGGCGGCGGCGATGCCGTGCCGTGTGGTCCTTCCGACCAAAACGTTTTGGCGGGACCATCGCGCCCACCTTCGGTCTTGGGTGTCGTTTTCGCTCGAGAGCTTGCACAGCTGCAGGACCCTGAGTGGATGACCGCGGTCGGAAGAATGGAGCGGCGAAGACTTGTGGGGCAGGGAGGGTGCCACCTCCATTCTTCGGATGCCCCCATCACGATGGCACCGATGACTGCGAGGCTGGACCCTCTGCCGGAACGAGTGCTCGCAGCGACCCAGACCGAGCCACCGGGGCGCAGTGTCGATGCGTCGTCGCAGACCATGGCTTCGGCGAAACGCGACTTCGCGACGGCCACGGACGTCTCCTCTCTTATACACGCCGCGGTCATGACGGAGACGCTTTCCGCGCCACCGACGAGGACAGCGCATACGGCGTCGCAGACGGAGACGGCCGCCGTAGCGAGGAGGGATGCGGCTTTGGATCCCCATCTCGAGTGGTTGGAAGGGCGGTGGTTGCGAGGAGGGGATGGCGAAGCGCCACGTGTTGCCGACGCAGCGACCGCCACCGACGGCGAAGGCGAGACACGGGCGCCCGTGACATTGCCAGTGGTAGAGGCCGAGGCGGCTGGTGAAGCAAGGCGAGCTTGCAGCGTGGAAGCGGGCAGCAGGACAGAGGTGTGCATTCGTGGTCCTTCCCCGCCGCCCCCGGTTGAATTACCCGATGCAGCTGCTGCGGCGGCGGCAGTGATGGGGTACGATCTGTTAGATGCAGGCGCCACGCCTCTTTGTGAGAACGGCCACGGCCACGCAGATCGCCTGCTGCCACCGACAGCACCGGCGACTCCTTCTGACGGCGAGGACATGAGAGAGCAAGAGCCCATCGCGGGGCAAGCGCAGCCACCCGACCGCGCGGTTCTACGTCCAGTGGCAACAGCGGCAGATTCCCAGGACGGTGCAGGATTCGTGCCGTCCTTTGTTCACTTTCCTGCGGTAAGAAACGCTGTAGGAGTTGCGACGCGATTCTCTGGCGTGGCATCTCCGCCGCAGCATCGACAAAGCGGGAGGCATCAGCAGCAGCAGCTGGATGGAATGGGCCGTTTGGTGGGAGCGAGGTCTGCACCCGAGCTGAGGAAGGTTGTAAATGCCGTCGCAGGGAGAGGAGGGAAAGAAGTGGCTTCGCCGCCGTCATCAGTACCGTTCGTGGAGGGCGGCGGCGGTAGCCTGGGGCGGGTGTGTCGCGATCGTGGGGACGCTGGTGGTAGCAGTGATGGTCGCGGGGGGAACAGCGGCGGTAGCGGCGGCGGCGGCGAGGTCGTGGTCGTCGCAGGGGTTTCCATGCGCGAGTCGTGGTGGATTCCGCTCAAGTGATGACGTGTCAAAAAAACTTGTGAAGTTGGCCAGTCACGTGTGCCTGTGTCCTTTCTTTTTTTTTTTTTTTTGTTGGTTCGACCACCAACTCCAACTTTGCCATGTCAGCCAGTCAGACGATCGGACAAGGGACAATGAAATGGCGAGGAGAGCATCGGGAGACAGAAGATTCCTGGAGACAGGAAGATAGACAGACCGACAGCGGACAGACAGACAGAGAGACAGACAAGACAGGAAGGTTGCCATCGAGAAACTCGTCAGAGTCGGCCGGACGACACACACTTGCTCACCCACTCACTCACTCACGCACCCTCGCTGTCCTTGCCCCTCGTCCTCGCCCTCGCGCTCGCCCCTTCACGCACACTCGTACTCGCCGTGCCCGCCTTCCGCCGCCTTTGTCGATCTCTTCTGCGCGCTCTGCTTCGGATCCCCCGCCTCGCCTTCAACTGCGCCGCCCGCCCTCGTTGACCCTTCGGAACCAAACTCACCAGGACCGAGAGGAAGCCCTCGTCATGGGAATCAAAGGTGCGGAAGAAGGCGCCAGGGGTGGAGTATGGCGTGAAGCAAGTCTTCTTCTCCTCTAGCGTCCTTCTCGTCGACCCCTCTCCCGCGATTCTGCATGCAAAGGATCGAAGAGGGCGAAGATACGTCCACGCTCCTCTCCTCTTTCCCATGCCTCTCGCTCGGACCTCCCTCTGCTAGTGCTAATCCCTTTCTCGTTGCGCTCGGATCCGCCGTCGCCACGTCTCATTTAGGCCTCTCCAAAGTCATCGAGGATAACGCGCCCGGCGCTGTCTCCCACATCGACATGAAGGCGTGCTTTGGGCGCAAGGTCGCAATCGATGCATCCATGTCCATCTACCAATTCATGATTGCGGTGCGCCAGGCCGACGGGCAACAGCTGACCGACGCGGCGGGCGAAGTGACGAGGTGCGTGAGCGCCCAATGACACAGAGAGGAGAGCGATCGGAAACTTCGGGAGTTCGAATAAGGTGGACATTTCCCATGATGCTAAAATTGGGCGCATTGCAGCCATCTGCAGGGCGTGTTTTACCGCACGATTCGCATGTGCGAAAACGGAATCAAGCCGGTTTATGTTTTTGACGGAAAGCCGCCACAGCTCAAATCAAACGAGGTGCGTTTGCGTGGAGAAAACCCCTCACGTCGACCAGGGGTTTCATTCGAATTCAACGCGTCTTGCTAACTTTACATTAACTTTTGTAGTTGAAGAAACGCGGCGCGCGGCGCGATGACGCGGAGAAGGAAGCTGCAAAGGCCGAGGAGGCTGGTACGCTTTGGATGGTTGGAGAGCGCCTTTCAGCGAGCCCGTGTGTGCCGGGTTTCTTTTTTTGACGCAATGTTTCTTGTTCCCAGGCGATGTCGAGTCTTTTGACAAGTTTAGCAGAAGAACGGTGAAGGTCACCAAAGAGCAGAACGACGAGTGCAAGCGGCTGCTAAAGTTGATGGGCATTCCGTACGTCGAGGTGGGAAGAATGTGAAGGACCACGTTGTTTAATGCGCGCTTCGTGCTTTTTGACATTCTGCTTCTAAACCGACCTCTCGCCATGCCCCCTCCATGATTCTATTCCTTTTTTGTGCATTGCAAAGGCGCCGTGCGAGGCGGAGGCGCAATGCGCCGAACTCGCAAAATCCGGCAAGGTTGGTTGTTTCCTTTGCTTTGGCCCTTGCTCTTGCTCGTTTAGCGAAGCTCCTGCTCATTGCGCGGCACCTTTTTCTTTTCACAGGTGTACGCGGCGGGATCAGAAGACATGGACACGCTCACGTTTGGCGCACCAGTGCTGATGCGGCATTTGACGTTCAGCGAGCAGAAGAAAATGCCCGTTGCCGTGTACGACTTCAAAAAGGTGCTTGAAGGGCTCGGTATGGACATGGACCAGGTCGGGAGGGCAGGCTTGCCTCGCAAATGTGTGCTCATACGATTTCCTTGACCACCAGTTCATCGACATGTGCATCCTCCTCGGTTGCGATTACTGCGACAGCATCAAGGGCATTGGGCCGACGCGGGCCGTGTCGCTGATCAAGGAGCACAAGTCGATCGAGAAGGTGCTCCAAACTCTGGACGGCAAAAAGTACGAGGTGCCGGCCGACTGGCCGTACAAGGACGCACGCGAGCTGTTTCGGGCACCGGACGTGACTTCGGCGGACGGTTTGGAGGTGACTGCATTTTTTTTTTTTTTTTAGTTGTTCATCCCACTTTCATATTGTACATCCCACGGACACAACGCGACAGTTATGATCCCGTCGATTGACAAGCAATCTACCTTTTTAGTTTAAGTGGGAAGAGCCGGACGAGCAAGGCGTGGTGGACTTTTTGGTCGGCGAAAAGAACTTCAAGTAAGGAGGGAGTGGGAGAGGGAGCGAGAGGGAGAGAGAGAAAGAGAAAAAGAACGAGAGAGAGAGAGAGAGCTGTGTGTGTGTGTGTGTGTGTGTGTTTTCATTGCACTCTGACATATGGCGTTGATTGCTTTTCCGCGCCCTTGATGCTCGTTCACCCCCTCTCGGCTCGGCTCGACATCACAAAAAAAAACAAATTAACAATTTCACATTCTAGCGAAGACCGTGTGCGCGCGACGGTCAAGAAGCTGGCCAAGTGTCGTACTACGACGGTGCAGGGACGGCTCGCAGACTACTTCAAGCCGATTGCAAAGGACCCTGCAGCGTCTACAGCGGCGGCTGGCTTGAAACGGAAGGTTTGTGCTCGGGCGCCACTGTGTATCTGTGTGTGTGTCGGTTTGGAAACCAGAGCGCTCCAGCTGCTGGAGCCTCACCGCACGTTGATTTTATTTTATCATACTCTTGTTTTTTATTTTGCTCACAATCCCAACCACATAAATCACACACGTTCAGGCACCAGAGCCTGCGGGGCGGGGCGGCAGCGGCGCGGGAAAGAGCAAGAAAGTTGCACTCGGGAAGCGCAAGTGATGAAACCGAGAGAAAGGGGGGAACGCGAAACGGAAAGAAGGAAAACTGGTAATGGGTGGTCAGGCAAGCATTCCGTACGGCGAGGTGGTTGCCAACAACCTGGCATGCGGGGGGAAATGGTTACGTAAATGAAATGAGTATTTAAACCCCTCCTCTCATTTCTGTCTTTGGAAAGTGCACTGGCTCACTTCAGCAAGAACACCACCACTACTGGAGGCTTCCCTCGCCCCGCTTGTTGCCAAGTTGACGGTGTTCAATGGCCCGGTCCCAATTCTTTTTTGGGCCGAAACATGGCCACGCCGAAAAGATGGTCAAACTGGGGTGGGTGGCAATTTGGCAAATAGACAGACGGATACAAGATACAATCAATGTATGAAATTTAATAGGGATGCTCAATTTTGACCAAAAGACGCTGAAATGTCCGGCGACAATAAAATCAACACAGCGAAGAGTCCTGCGGCCGGGCGTGTCCTGTCTGTCTGTTCCATCGATGGGCTACAGCACACTGGAATTTTCAGTCAGTCAGTCAGTCAGTCAGGATATTCTCTGGTTGTTGGAAAGGGGGGTGGGTAACAGAGAGACACTCGTTCTTCTTCTTCTTGTTCTTGTTCTTATTCTTGTTCGTCTCTTTTTTTGCGGCGTTGATCGGGGACCAAGATTGAAAAGAACGAAGACAAGGACTCTGGTTTTTTGGTGATTTTGCTCCATTTTTTTTTTGTCTTGGTTTTTGGCATTGGGGATAAAAAAATATTTTGGACAAATTTGGCGATGATTGTTTTTGTTTCGTGTTTTGTGAATTTGAGAAAGAGAAGAGAACGAGAGCGAGGGAGAGAAAGAGAGAGAGAGAGAGAGTGTGTGTGTGTATGTGTATGACTGTGTGTGTGTGAGTGAGGGAGACAGAAGAAATGGCTTGGCGCCTCACACGATCGGTTTCGTTTGTTTGTTTTGGGTTTTGTTACAGACGAGAGAGGAGAGAAGGAGTGAGGGATCCCAGAAGATGCGGGGCACACCACGACTGAGGGTGTGTTTGTTGTTGTGGCGGGTTCATGGAGAGCAGACAGAGAGAGAGAGAGAGGGAGAGAGAGAGAGACCGGGCAGACAGACAGACAGACAGGACAGAAGAGCGAGGGACAGACAAGAGAATACGGGAAACACAAAAAAAAACAACGAAATTAGTGTAAATATTAATTAAAAAATAAAAAACAAAAAATAAAGAAGCGGGCCCGCCTCACCAACACTCGAAGCCGCCGCCGCCGCCGCCACCCGCTACTACTGCAGTCTCTTCGTCTTCTTCCTCTTCTCGATCTCTCCTCTCCTTCTTCTCCCGTCGTCGTTGTCGTCGTCGTCGTCGTCTTCGTCCCTGCGTTCACCCTGACCTCACTACGCCGAAGCAGCAGCAACTGCCACAAACTACCAAGAGCTCAAACTCGGACCAACACCAGCAGAAGCACAACGGAGGCAGCGACAGCAGCAACAGGAGCAGCAGCAGCTCGCCCGCTTTTACCGAAAAAATGACAGCATCAACAACAACAACAACAACAGCAGCAGCAGCACGAACAACGCCATCGCCACCGTTGCACCCACCAGCAGCAGCAGCAGCTCCGGCGAAAGCGCCCACCGCCGGCAGCGGTAGCGGCCTCTCGTCGAAACTGGACCAGCTGCTGCTCACCATCGGCGACTCCATCTCGGAGCTGTCGCTGGCGGCGGCCGCGGCCGCCGCCACGACCGCCAACACTTTGAACAGCGCCGCGACGGGCATTGATGACCCAGACTCGCCCGTCACGCCGCCGCCGCCGCCGCCGCCTACGGCCAACTCGCGGCGGCTGCAACCTCCGCCGCCATCCACGACGACGGCGCTCTCCTCTACCTCTTCTACTTCCCCTTCGTCGTATCCCGCCCCCCCCTCGTCCTCGTCACCATCAGCAGCATCGTCAACGTTATCTATTTACTCTTCGAACCCATCGGCGACGGCGACTGCGGCCGCCGCGCCCCGCATGCCCTCGACGGCGTCGTCTCACGCCTCGTCGCGCTACAGCGGCGGCGGCGGTGGTGGCGACGCGGACGGCGGCAGCGGCATCAGCAGCACCCTGACGACGCCGCCGCTCTCTGCGCGGCCCGTGTCGGGCGATGATGCTGCCTCTTCACGGTCGGTGGCCCACTACCACCACGGTCTGCACGGCGGCTCGTTGGATGCGTCGGCGGCGGCGGCTGCGGGGGGCTTCTCGGTCGGGGCGTTGATGCCAATGTGAGTGCATACAATTAGATGTTTGCCTTGTGCCTTGTCCCGGCGCACATTGAGTCGGCTCTTTTTCTTTTTGTTCCACTGTTTCGCGCCTTCTTTTTTTCTCGCTCGCTCGCTGGTCAACCGCGCTGGCCAAAGGGAGCTCCTCGCCCTTCCAACCTTCCCCTCTCTTCTCCGTTTCCCTTCCTCCCTCTTCCCCTTCCCTAAAAATGAAACAAGGGGAGAGAGGGGCTGTCTCGTGCCACCCCACCACCCCACCCCACCCAACCTGCGCGCCAGACAAGATGAAAGTGGAATTAGAAGAAGCCTCCACGGGGCGCGGCATTGGAGGCGGGGCCGTGCGGACGCAATTCGACAGTCCAAAACTTGGCCCCGCTAGCAGCTTCTCTCTGTCTCTCTGTCTCTCTGTCTCTCTGTCCCTCTGTCTCTCTCTCTCGCTCTCTCTCTCTCTCTCTCTCTCTCTCTCTCGCTACGTACGTCTCCCTTGAGTGTGCGCCTGCCGTCTTTTTTCGCTGCTTCCCACCGGCCGTCGGCACTGCTGCGCGTTGGTTGCCGCATTGGTTGCAGCTCTCTCTCCCCTCGCTCCTCTCTCTCTTTCTTCTCCCCGTTCATGCAGTCACTGCAACGCGGTCAAGGGGGCCGTGGAGGGGTCCGGAGGGGACTGGGACTGGCGGATCGCACGATATTATGCCTCCAACGGAGTGACTGGCGGACTGATGGGTGGAAGCATTGATTGTTGATTGGATTGATTGATTGATCGATCGATTCTCAAATGCCGACACACATTACTCACGCTCGTGCAGCCAACACACACACACACACACACTGCACTTTCTCTCTCTCTCTCTCTCTCTCTCTCTCTCTCTCTCTCTCTCTCGCTCTCTCGCGGTCTCGCAGTCTCTCGCGCTCTCTGTCCCTCCCTCTCGTCCTCTTCAATATTTCCTTTTCCAACTAACAACTTTCTTTTTTTTTGGAACCACAAAACAAAAAAACAACGAAACAAAACAAAACAACAAAAAACAAAAAAACCTCCCCCCACAATGCGCTCCACGATAAACCCCAATGCCTGCTACCCCGAAACACCGGAAATCGCGCTTTATTACTTGTTCATTGAATTCCGCGACTCTCTCTCTCTCTCTCTCTCTCTCTCTCTCTCTCTCTCTCTCTCTCTCGTATGCGCAACGACCCACTACAACTACCTACTACTACCTACTACCTACTACCTAATGCAACGTACAACAACAACAACAACAACAACAACAACAACACAGTTGCGTTTTCCATGGCTACCTGCACAAGCTTGGAAACGGTGCATGGAAGAAGCGCTTCTTCGTCCTGCTCGAGGACGCGCGCCTGTTCCTCTACCGGAACAGCGACTCTGCCGAGCTGCCCCTGACCTTCCTGCCCGTAGGCTTTGTCGCCGGCTCAAAAGACCCAGCCGCAGGCGGCTGGAACATTGACGTCCGCGGCGACGGCGCCGACGAGTCCGGTGCCATCGTCGAGCGCAGGTGGACCCTCAAGTGCGTTGACGAGACCCTGACCTTCACTTGGCTGAACCACCTCAACAACACTTCGCGCCTGCGCGTGTCGTCGTCGTCGTTGTCCTCCTCTTTGCCGTCCTCGGTCGTCGCCGCCAGCTCGCCCGTCGCCGCGACAAAGTCGTCGCGCTCCTCGGCCACAAACTTCACCCCAACGTCCTCCGACGCCGCCGCAGCCGTGCTATCGCCGTCCTCGATCCCGTCCTCCCCGCGCGCGCGCTACGCCAGCGGCGGCTCCGCCATCTCCTCGGACCGAACCTCTTTCGACTCGCCTCGCCATCACAACACCTACATGATGCACCCGCACCCGCAGCAGCCGCTTCCGGCCTCGCCCATCGCCGCAATGTACCGCCGGTCCGGCTCCACCGCCGGCATCGACTTTTCCGGCGGCGGTGACTCGTACTCCCCCGGTCTGTCAACGCCCCCGCCCCCGGCCGTGCCAAACATTTACGCCGGTGGAGTCGGCGGAGTCTCGACGGCGGCGTCGGCGGCGTCAGCGGCGGCAGCGGCGACGCTGGACGAGCGCGAAAACCTCCAGCGGCGCCAGTACGAAGAGTACATGGCCGCCCAGGCGCGACGCACGGCGGCGGCGCAAGCGCAGGCGGCGGAACTGCAGCAACAACAACAACAACAACAGCAGCAGCAGCAACTCCTCAATAATGCTCGCGGCGGCCACAACGCCGCTTTCCCCCTGATCTCGACGGCGAACGGTGGCGGCGGCATGGGCTCCGGGCCGGCGACGACACCGTCCCCGTACAGCGGCGCCGGCGCCGGCGCCGGCGCGCCGTTCCAGTTCCCGAGCCCGGCCGCCCCCGCGCCCGACCCGCGAGACGTGGTGGCGGCCACCAACACGGCCGCGGCGCTGTCCAGCATCTTTGGACTCGCGGTCAACATTCCTGTGTCCGGCGGCGGGGGCGGGGGCGGCGGTGGCCTCGGTGTCCACAGCCCCGTCGTGCCCACTGCTGGGTCCGACCGCGGGCGCAAAGGGTCCCTCGCGTCCGACGACAGCGGCGGCGGCATGGGCGGCGGCTTGTTCAAAAAGTCCCAGCAGAACAGGGCAAAAAGCAAGTCCCGGGCCGGTCCGACGCTCAACAATGTGTTGGACATGATCAGCTAGCGGGGGCGCTGGTTGCTGTTTGTTGAGTTGTGGGAGTGATGGTGCGGTTTGTTCTTTTTGTCTGTGTGTGTGTGTGTGTGTGTGTGTATGCTTGTATCGCACCTAGTCGTCTTTCTCCTCCCTTTTTTCTCTCCTCGCGCTACATATGCGTGTTTGTGTGACATCCTTATTTTTTTTCCCCCTTTCGTTTTTCCCCATCTTGATAAAGCTTTTTCTTCTCTCTCACCATCTCTTTCCAACCTCCAACCCTTTTTCGTTCGTCTTCTCCTCTTTCGCCCCTTTTCTTCCCGCCTTTTCCTTCATCCTCTTTTTTTCTTTCCGGCAAAGCAGTCCGCCAGCGGCCTGTGCGGTCATCCCTCTCTATCTCTATGTCCTATCCGTCTCTATTTCTCTCTCTCTCTCACTCGTTCTTTTTTCGCACTCGCGCTTTCGCACACTCTCTCTACTTGGCTCTTTTTTCCTTTCCTCACGTCCTTCCAGAGACTTGCTCCTAATCGTGTTACTGAGGCTGCTGCTCGTGTTTTTTTGTTTCCCCCAACCTTTCTTCTGACCGTTTTTTTCTTTACGCTTCCGGAACGCGTTGTCGGAGGGGGGAGGTGGGGGAAAGGAAAGTGGTCAGGGTGTGTGTGTGCTGCGCGTTTCTCGTACCGGCACTTGCCCCTGTTAGGCGCTTTCTATTTCTTAGTTTTTGCTGCTGCTTTTGCGTTGCATTGCTTTCGGTTTCCGAAATGTAACATAACCTATCCCGTGCGCCCATATCCCTCTCTTTCATTCAATGTTTCTCTCTCTCAACAGTGTGTTTGTGTGATCGACGTGAAAACGCCTCTCATTGAGTTCACTTGTTTGCCTTGTCAAGGGACTTTCGCCTCTCTCTCTCTCTCTCTCTCTCTCTCTCTCTCTCTCTCTCTCTCTCTCTCTCTCGACATCCAGTCCACCATGCCCGCCGCCGGGCGGGCCGTCCTCGCCGCAGCAGCAGCCGCGTTCACCGCCGCATCCTCACCGCCGCCACCACCACCCCCGCCGCCCGCGCGGCTCTCCACGACTCTCCTCCTCCTCGCAGCCGGCGCAGTCTGCGGTGCAGCCGCCTCGTCAGCCTGCTGGTGGTGGTGGTGGGGGCCGCGGCGGCAACGGCGGCGGCGGCGGCAGTCGCCCTCGCTGGACGGCGATGGGGTCGACGCCGACGACGACGAAGACGGCATCCTGCTCCCTCCGGCAGCAACAAAGCAGCAGCATCAGCACGAGCTCGTCCACAAGCACTGCCGCGAGCGCATCTATGCCGAGCGCGCCGGCCGCATCGCCGCCGAGCGCGCCATCCGCAACGAGGTCGTCCGCGCGATCGCTAGCCCCGCCGCCGGGTTCCCTACGCTCGTCATTGGCTCGGTCGAGTCGCCGTTCGTCGGCAAGCGCGGGACGCCGAGGTAACGTAAAAGGGGGTTCTTTTGCGCGTGCTGTGCGTTGGGCGCTTTCTTCTAATCAAACATTCCAAAACACACGCGCGCGCACACACCACACACATCCGCAAAAACCAGACAGGGCCTCCTGGTCGCCGAGTCGCGCGGCGTGGTGCAGTTGCACCCAGAGATCCCCGTCGAGGCGCTCGACGGCCTCGAAAGCTACTCGCACGTCTTTATCTTTTTCATCTTTCACCAAAACACCAACCTCCCCAAAGTCCTCCTCCGCTCGGCCGCGTCCGCCGCCGCGTCGTCCGCATCCAACGACAACACCACCACCACCACCACCACCACGACAACGACGGCGGCGCTCGGCGCGCGCGCGACCGCACTCCGCACATCCACCTTCAACGCCAAAGTCCCGACCTTCGCCGCCCGCGTGTTCCCGCCGCTGCTCCGCGGCGAAAGCACGGGCGTCTTCGCCACCCGCTCTCCGCACCACCCGAACCCGTTCGGCCAGACGCTCGTCCGCGTCCTCGCCGTCGACCGCGCCGCCCGCCGCATCGCCGTCGCAGGGCTGGACCTGTGCGACGGCACCCCCGTCGTCGACATCAAGCCGTGGAACCCGGCGGACTGCCCGCGGTGCCTGTTTGCGGGGGCGCAGGCGGTGGGGAACGGGAAGGACGAGGAGGAGGAGGAGCGAGAGGAGGACGAGGCGGCCGAGGCGGAGGCGAGGGTGGTGCGGATCCCGGAGTGGGTCGCGCGTGGCGTGCGCGACCCGTATGAGCTGCCCGTGCGATTCGCGCCGGCGGCGGCGCGCGCCATGCGCGAGGCCGTCGAGGCGGGCCGGCTGCGGCACTATGCGCGCGGCGAGGGCGCGCTGCTGCGCACGGCGGTCGCAAAGATTCTGGCGCTGGACATTCGGAGCTTTCACCAGGGCCGCGGGCGCAAGGCCGGGGGCGGCGGGGGCGTCGGGGCTGGCGGCGACGGCGGCGGCGGTGGAGATGGGGAGGGAGGGGACGAAGAGGAAGGGGAGGGTGCTACTAAAAAGGGGAACAAGAAGAAGAAGAAGAAGAGGGCGGTGGACGCGGCGCGCATGGCCGAGGACAGCGCGACGCGGGGCCAGGACTGGGAGCTGGACTATGACGTGCTGAACATCAAGTTTTGCGTGCGCAAGGGGTTTGCTGCGGCGGCTGGTGCGTCGGCACCGTCGGCGGAGGAGAAAGCGTCGGCGGGCGGTTGACGGCGAGGGAGAGGAGGACGAGGGGGTGGTTCATGGGAGGCGCCGGCGACGACGGTGACGGTGAAGATGCGGCGGGGGCGGACCTGGACGCGGACCGGTGCTGGGTGCTCGTGCAGCAGGTCACGGTGCGGTAGATTTGAGTGCGTGTGGTGTGTTGGGTTTCAGCTTCCTTCTTTTCAGTCGATCCTTCTTCGTTTTCTTCTTCATCATCTTCTTTGCGCCCAGGTTGTTCTCCCTCTCTCTGATTTGTCGACCGAGAGTAGGAGTATTCGGCACTTGCACCAACCGAATCGACCTTTGTTAGACCGTTAAGAGGCGCGCCTTTCCTTGGCAAATCAGTTGAAGTTCAAGCACTTCCCGCGCCCCGGCCCGTGGAAAGCTCAACAAAACGAAAACAAAACAAGAAAGGACCAAAAAAAAAAAAAAAAAAAAAAAAAAAAAAAGAAGGAACGCCGACCCCCTAGTTCCAAATTCGACGCTGTGGCTCCGAATGCATCCGAAGATGGAGGTACCCCCCAAGCAGAGGGGGTATACATTTGCAAAATTTGCAGACGGATGTAGAACAATAAAAAAAACCGTCTGCGCGAAAATTCGCACGGATCGCGAAAACTGCAATTAGCACAGACTGCATGGGGTTGATAAGTATTTTTTAAAGGGAAGAACAATGTCGAGGCACACCCGCACAACACCTTTAATTCAACCACAGAGCGTACGCCACGCGGGTGGAGGAGCTCTCGGCATCAACAGCCGCAAATACCACTACCAAAAACCGTGTTAGAGATTCAAAAAATCACCAAGGGGTCTTTTTCAAGGAATGGGGAAGAAAAAATTGGTTCATGACGTTCCCAACATTCCGTACTCTCCGTTATAGAACAAGTTACTTGCTGTCCCTTGTCGCTCTCCAGATCGAAAAGCTCAACAGAAATTTGCAAGCGGATATGAGTAAATATGAGTAAAGGCCATCATGCAGGTAGAAGAGAACAGATTTTTTCTTCACTGAAAAATGCTTTCAAAGTCATGAACACCACCAAGTTGTGCGGTAAGGGATGATTCGCCCAGTAACCTCCATTTTATCACTAACTACTCTCATTACCTGTTACGAAGATGCACTTAGTGGAGGGTTGTGACAATGTATGGTGAAATGGAAGAGTCTGCCTTGGTGGCCTCTGGGTTCCCACCTTCATTTGTCAGCAGTGAAGGGTGTCATATGCCACTCCCTCTTTTTTCTTTTTTTTTTTTTTTTTTTTTTTCTTTGGTTGAAAACTCAGTCTGTTTTCAGCAAGGTCACATTTGTCCATGTTTGTTCAAGATTTGAAAAGGGAGGAGAATCCGAACGGACTTGCAACGGGCGACAAGGGAACGGTTTCCCACGACGTTTTTCCATTTGTTTTTTGCAAGGTCAGAAAGTCGATTGGAAAACCAGTTCAAAAATTGAAAACGATTTTTACTGCTTTGTTCCGTTTTTTTTTTTGGGTTTTCTCTGTTCTTCTGTGTTTTCTTGTTTTGTTTTGGATTTATTGTGGGAGAAGGAAGAAAGAAAAGAAGAAAGAAACATGCAAGGAAGAAAGAAAGAAAGAAAGAAAGAAAAAGAAGAAAAGTGAGGCAGAAAGAGAGACAGACAGAAGGTGAGTGAGACAGAGACAGAGCGCTCGTTCTCCCCTTCCTTCGGTTTTGCAAAAGCCGATCGCTGAAGCGAATCAATTCAATTCAATTCAATTCGTTTTGCTCCTTCGCCTCTGCCACCCACACTCCTCCGCAGCCAGCCGACAGCAGCGCGCACCGACCCCATCCATCATCGTCGATCTATCGGTCCATCCATCCATCCATCCATCCATTGGTCCCTACGAACGAGCGAACGACCAAAGGAACGAACGAACGAACGATCGAACGTGCGCCTGAACGACGAATCGAACCGACCGACAGAGACCGACCGACCGAGGGTTCGCTTCTTGACCACCAGCCAGCACAACCCCCCCCCCAAAAAAAAAAAAAAAAAAAAAAAAAAACATGACCGGCGGCAGCCGCCACGACATCAGCGACACGTCGCGCGACCCGTGCCCGCACATCATCGTGTACGACGTGGGCGTCGGCTTCTGCATGGGCTCGATCGGCGGCGCCATCTGGCACGGCTTCAAGGGCTTCCGCAACTCGCCGCGCGGCGACCGGCTCGCCGGCACCCTCGCGTCCGTCAAAGCCCGCGCCCCCGTGCTCGGCGGGAACTTTGCCGTCTGGTCCGGCCTGTTCAACGCCGGCGACTGCACGCTCGTCGCGATCAGGGGCAAGGAGGACTCGTGGAACGCTATCCTCGCGGGCGCCGCGACGGGCGGCATCCTCGCTGCCCGCAGCGGGCCGAGGACCATTGCGCTGTCGGCCGCGTTCGGCGGTATCATCCTCGCGGTCATGGAGGGCGTCGGCGCAATGATTGGGCGCATGTCGAGCGACCAGTTTAAGCCCGTCAGGCCTGAGCTGCCCGTACCGCCAGGCGGCGGCGGAAGCACCGCCGCCACTGACGCCGGCGGCGGCAGCAGCAGCAACACGCCTCTCGCCCAGCTGCCCGCCGCGCAGGCCGACGTGCAAAAGCCGTCGCTGCTCGTTGAAACTGTCTCGTCGCCGGCGCAGCAGCCCGGGACCATGTTTGGGTTCTTTTCACGGTGAACAGGAACGAGGTCGAGCGAATGAATGAATGAATGGATGCATGGATGGGTGGGTGGATGATGGCGTTCTGTGTGTGTGTGTGTGTGTGTGTGTGTGTGTGTGTGTGTCATGGTTTGTCGACTCGAAAGGTCGAGTTTAGCAATGTAAACGGGTCGTGGTATCGTTTCGCCCGCCGCCTTCTTCTTTTTCGTTGCTGTTGTTCGTGTTTTCTCCTTCTTCTTCGTCCTTGTCTTCTTGTTGCTCCCTCTCTTTTTACCACTTTGCAGCCAATTCTACCTCTACAATCATAGCAGCACACACACCTGCCTGCCTGCTAATGCGGCATCGAACAATGATGCGCGCAACAAAGTTTCTGCTACTTGTACCCTACCCGGTCGCATGCTCGCCCGGCTTTTGCCAGACCAGCGCAACTCATGAGGGAAGTCGTTCTCTCAGGTATGAATGAGTGAAGGAAAAAAGTGAAAACGAGCCAAAAAAAAAAAAAATAAAATAAAAATTACTGTAAAAACGAAGGAGAGAGAGAAAGAGAAAGAAAACCAAAATCAAATTGGGGGGAGGGGGGGGTGCTGGAAAGTAGAGGTCGCCACGGGGGGTAGGAGGGAAGAAAGAGAAGACAGGGAGAGGGGGGTGGTGCCGATGAGGTTCGCCTCGTCTTGCTTGCGCCGAGCCGTTGGATTGGGCGACCGGTTCTGGCCCAGGTTGACTTTTTCCTTGTTGCGCTCGCCCCGCCACCCATTCATCTACCCAAGAAAGGCGCCCCCCTTAAGTCGTGCCAAGAAAAAAAAGGCAACACTAAAACAGTCCCCGAACCCACCACCCATTCCCACCGCCACCCAAATTTTCTGGTGTTTTCTTATTAGTCTAACAGGTACGACGCGACCCGCTTCGTTTGTTCCCTGAAAAGGTGGGAGGGAGGGAGAGGTTGGGAAGGACGGGTTAGTTAATTTTTTTTTGTGATGGGTGTTGGTGAATTCGCTCTTCAGGGACAATACGAAAGAAAAATACAATGGAACTTACAGGAACACAAAGGTAAGAATGGTATGAGGACTGCGGGAGGGGGAGGGGGAGGTGGGATTGAAGGGGTTGTTAGTAGTGCTCTCATCGGGTGGGGAGCGAGCAAAAGCAAGGAAAAGAGTGATTGTTTTTTTTGTTTCGGTTTACCCGATCCTCAGGTAGTGCGCGAAAAAGCCCTTGTACAGCGCGCCGACGCCTTCCGCGCGCACCGTCTTGACGATGCAGTCCAGCCCGGACTTGTACAGTGACCCGTGCTTGCCGTCCGCTGCCACGTGTTGGTTGTACTAGCGAGGTGGGAGGAGGGTGTCGTGACGGGGGACCGAGCAAAGGTTTTGGTTTGAGAGCTAACCACCGAGGCGGACGACGAGTTCACTCACCATTCTGGTGCTGGCGACGTCGAACGGGTTCATTGCGATGCACACGAGCAAGCTGGTGACGGCGCTCGCGCCAAAGTGCACGACCACCTCGTTGGCGCGGTCGAACCAGCCGCTCTTGAGCAGCGCCTGCTTACACATGTCGTAGCTCGACAGCTGCACCGCGGACCCCACCCCCGTCCGCATCATTGCCGCGTCCACCCCGCGCCACAGCCCGCGCACCCCTTCGTGCCGGTACACGTGCGCGAGCGCCCCGACGGTGCCCCGCGTCACGTACGAGTGCTGGTGCCCGACCGCCGCCGAAGATGCAGCCGCTGCCGCTCCACTTCCGCCGCCGCCCGCCGCCGCCGCCGCCGAGGCGGCGGGCGCCGCAGAGTAGCTCTGCATCCGCGTCTTGATGAGGTACAGCGGGCTCGCCAGCGACGCGCCGAGCACGCCGCTGGTCGCCCCGGCGAGCACCATCGCCACGACGCGCCCGGTGCCCGCCGTCCCCGCCCCGCGCCCGCCCCACGCGTCGCCCGTCCGCTGGTACACGTCTCGGATCGGCTCGTACAGCCCCAGCCGCGTGCCGTTCAGCAGGATCTGGTACACGTACGCCGGCGCGAGGCCCTTTTGGATCCCGCGCAGCCCTTCCTGGCGGAAGATCTTGACGAACGCTTGCCCCGCGCTCGTGTATACCCGCGTCGGAGGAGGCGGCGCCGCGGAGGATCCGCTGCCGCCGCGCAGTGCCCCGGTTGCGAGCGAGTGCCGCGATTCCAGCTCGCCCTGCAGCTGGAGGCGGGTCTTGACGACCTTTAGTAGGTTTTTTTTTTTTTTTTTTTTTTTTTTTTTTTTGTTTGTTGGTGGGTCGGATGTGTCGCAGTGTGTGCGGTGGAATAGAACGGTCAAGTAAGGATGGCACGGGTTCATTCTCACCTCCCACGGGTTTGTGAAGGTCACCGCGCCTAGGAATCAAACAGCAGCAGAGGCAAGCGTTAGTGTCATGCGATGCCTGTTGGCGTGGGTGTGTGATGGACGAGGGGAAAAACCACGAAAAGAAAAAAACTGAAAAATTGGGATCGTCGTGATTTGCCGCGAAAATGAGGCGATCGCGACAGCAAGTAGAGATGGCGATCGTCTCCGCTCAGCACGAGTACGGCCCTCCCCTCCGATTCTTCTTCGCATCCTCTCGTGATCCTCCGATCGCGGCCGTATAGGGTGCCAGCTTCCCCAGTGACTGTTGGATCGATGGCAGTGCGATGGCGGCGAACGACGACGGAAGCTCGCCGATCGCGATGATCCGTCGAAAAAGTGACAGCGAGAGAGAACGAGAGATAGCCATAGCGAGAGAGAGAGAGAAAGAGAGAGAGAGAGAGAGTGTGTGTGTGTGTGTGTGTGCGTGTGTAGGTGTGTGTGAGCGCGAGAGGAGGGGTGTTGTTGCCGACCAGACATCAGCAGCAGCAGCAGCAGCGCTACCGCATCCCCGGTCGTGGGCGACGGGACGACACTCACAGCACGCGGCGATGGCGCCGACGGTGAATGATCGCAGGTGTGCGCGCAGCACATCTGCTGTGCCCGAGGTCGTCGTCGCCGCCGTCTTCGCCGTGGCCGTCACGCCGGCCGATGCCGATGCGGAGGACGACGCCACCGACGCCTGCGGGGATGAGGAGTTCGTCGCCATCAATAAAAATTTCCCCCTCTTTTCTTTTTTTCTTTCTTTTTCTTGTTTCTTTCTCTCTTTTTCTTTCTTGTTTCTCTCTCTGTCTGTCTCTGTCTCTCAGTCACTCTCACTCTCACTCTCACTCTCTCCCTCTCTCTCTCTCCCTGTCTCTCTCTCTCTCCCTCTCTCTCTCTCTCTCTCTCTCTCTCGTTGAAAAAGAACAAACGAAAAGAAAAGAAAAAGCGATTGATTGATTGATCCGTTGATCCGATGTGTCTCTCTCTGCCTGTCCCTCATCATCCATCCCCCAGGCTCTCAACTCCGGCTCCGCGTCGCGACTCTCTTAACTCCGGGCCTTTCAACAAACAAAAAGTAAAATGCCCCATCCATCTCGACAGCCTCAACAGCCTCGACAGCCTCCCCGCGATATCACGCCCCGTCGACGCCGTGCCTCTGCCGCCACCTTCACCCGAACGATGTGATGATGATGATGCGCCTGTCGACGCTGCTGCTCCCGACTGCGCGCCAGATGAATACAAGCCCGCTCCTATTCACCACAAGCTCTTCTTTCTTCCCTTTGCCGTCGCCGGGCGAACGCGACCCGAGCTGCTCCATCTGCTGCGGCGATGCCACCATCGCGCGACGACGATCGAGGACGTCCGCCTGGCGCTGTCCTACGCGAGCGGCCGTGGACGCCTGGCGTTTGTGGAAGGAGGCGTTCACAAACTCAGACCTGGATATTTTGCAGTTGGTGAAAATATGGCCTGCATCCAAAGACTGCCTTTCTGATTCCTGCAAGGTTTTACAATTTCACCTGAGTTGCAAGATCGACAGAAGTTTCTGGACGATTGGATCGCGCAAACTGCTTAACCTTCCAGTGTTTCCGACATTGGCGATTCCAAGATTTTTGCTTTTACAGCAAAGGAAATCAGATTCCCACTTAAACACGACAAAAATCTGGACATTCCATCGCAAGTGCGGTTCACCAACAAGCTCTTTGTGTCACTCAAAGAACTCTTTTCTTGCGCAGCCCTTGAAATGAATTTCGGAAGAGAATGAATTTATATCGAGGCGGGGCCGCACCGTAGCTATCAGTTGCATGACAACAAGCAGCAGTGAGTGACTTACTCTTTTACCGAGTTTACGAGATATGTAGTTTAGAGTGAAGTGCAAATGTAGTAACTGACTTTTGAGTCAGGCGATTCAAATCTGACAGATTTATCCATTTTGGAAAGGGCGATATCTACGACTGACAGAGCTGTCAGTTTCACAGGGTGGTCCATGAAGGGGGCCTTGGTGCAACTGGAATAACTGCGGGGACTGGCACGAAGTGCCTGTCTCTCACCCATTCTGTGAGACTACACAGAAGTCTCAGTAATTAAGCCCATGGAGTCTTTTGCAACAACAAGTGTACCAGGACACCTACTATTATTCCCAGTTCTTTTGTTTCCAAGGCGCCATCTGTTGAACTGTACGCACATTGGTAGTACTTTATTCCAGATCCTCTGTTGAGATTTGAGCCTAGGAAGCCAGCTTCCTCTGTCAACGGCAGCCTTGTCACCACTGCTGATGCGACTTACTTTAAGTCAGGTAAGCTGCTGAAAGGCCTAATCTGAATCCAATGAAAAGAGTTAGGTAAAGATGGCAGTGATTCTAGCTTTGCTTTCCTAGGCTTCGCCAGCGACGACAATGCAGTTTGACTTGTTGTTCATTTCTTTTGTTGTTTCTTTTTATGGGTCGTAGTGGCATACCACTCCCCTTACCAATTTAGTCAGTTCTGTCTCCACTTGGCTTCAGCCTTGTGCCCCATATGAAACCTTTGCACCAGAGGATTATGCTTTCTTTTGTGATTGTGTCTGTTTCATACTTTGGTGTGAGAAACCCCTCTTTTGTATTAGAGATTTCTTTGTGTGTTTCTTGGACTTTTAAAGACTCCAAATACACTTTCCTGTCTTGTGCCACTAGACACCCTCGTTTTGCCCGTTTCATTAGTCAGGTTTGGTATTTAGGTCCATGCTCTAGTTTCCACCCTTGGCCCTTGGTGAGGAATTAGAGAGCACAGTCTCACACCTGGCTGTCCCACTTGTTATGAATCACCCTCTGGAAACCTCTGGAACATTCTAGAACATTCCTTCATGGAACCTTCTGGAACCTTCTGGAACCTTCTTTGCTTTCCTGACTTGTCTTGTTGTCATTGGTATCATTGGTATCATTGTATTACTAATTGCTCTTTCTGGAACTTTCTTTGAGTCTTGACAAGGAACACTCTCAAAAGGTATAAAAGGGGGATGGGGGACCTGTCCCATCCCTCAAGTGAATTATTGTTTCCAATACAATCATCACTCCTCTCAGTTCCTTGTCTGCCTTGTCCTGTCCTGCCATGTTCCTGACATCATAATTCACTTGACCCTCTCCTACTACTCTCTGCCATCATGTCTGACCCAAACAACACCTTCCCTGATGCAACTGCCTTCCAAGCCTTGATGGACCAATTGCAAGCCCTTTCAAGACAGACACACCAACTTCAAGAACAAGTCCTTCACCAGCAGCACCAGCTTCAACAACAACTTCACCAAAAAGAACATCAAGCTCTTCCCCTGCCCCAAGCCAACCAAGCAAGAGAGCCCAAGGTTCCCAGCCCTGACAAGTTCACTGGGCTGGCCAAAGACCTGAGGAACTTTATGGCCACTGTGGAGAATGTCATCCTTCTCCAACCTTCAAGATTTCCCAGTGAACAAGTCAAGGTTCTTTTCACAAGCACCCTCCTGTCTGGTCAAGCTCAATCATGGTACAGATCTCTCCCAAGCACACCCACCACCCTGCAAGAGCTCTGGGAGGGGCTGGAAGCTACCTTTGGTGACCCCTACGCATCTTGGACAGCAAGATCCAAGCTCAAGCATATCAAGCAAGGAAAGCAATCTTGTGTGGCCTACACCAACCAATTCAAGCAACTAGCCAGAGACTCTGGATACAATGATGCAGCTCTGATGGAGCTGTACCATGATGGTCTCCATGAGTCTATCCAAGACATGCTCTCCCAGTCTCTGCACATCCCTGAGACCTTGGAAGAGTACATTCTCCTTGCCACCAAGATTGACAACAGACTCTACTCCAAGAGGCTGAAGCAAAGACAAGTAGGAACTAGATCAAGGCCTACCCCAGTCCCTCAAGCTCTTACAGTTCCTGATCACATGCAAGTGGATGCAGTTGAGACACTTCCTAAGAGTCCTCTGAGCCAAGAGGAGAAAACAAGGAGGGCCCAGCAGGGACTATGTTTCTACTGTGGCTCCAAGGAACACGCTGTCAAGGACTGCCCAAGGAAGAAGCACCCAAACTCCCAGGTCCAGGCTCACTGAGGGGCAATTCCCTGGATCCTCCTCCAAGCTGCCCCTGTTTCATCACCACCACCAGCACCACAAACACCTCAGATTCCAAGCCCCACCAACTCACCATGGATGTCAAGATTCAACTCTCACCCAAGTCAACCATCACAACCAAGGCCCTTATAGAGTCTGGATCATCCTGCAACATCATTGATGCCACCCTTGCCAAGTCTTGTGCCATTCCCACCATCAAGAAATCCACACCCCTCAAGGTTCACTTTGCCAATCATGCTCTGTTCAAGGAAATCAGCCATGAAACCAAGCTAAACCTCCACATCCAAGACTTTCCACCATCCATGGTCAACCTGGAAGTATTGAATCTTGGCTCACCCACATTCTCTGTCATCCTGGGATTACCATGGCTGCAAGCCCAGAACCCTGCCATTGATTGGGTCACTGGTCAAGTCCAACCTCCACCAATTGGAACAGTCACCCAAAACTCAAGTCAAGCCTCCAAGTCTCATGCTCTCAAGTCCCTGATTCAAGGTTCTCAGCCTAGTATCCAAGGTCAACCACAAATGACAGCTCCAGTATCAGCCTGCAGCTCACAGATCCCAGCCAAGATTCAAGTTTCACAGTTCACAGTTCATAGTCAAGATTCCAGCACAGCTCATAGAGCTCACAGTCATGGCCAAGTCTGTAGTTCACAGAACCCACAGTCAAAGATTCAAGTACCACAGTTCACAGTCCAAGTTCAAGATTCAAGCTCCACAGCTCACAGTCTTTGCCAAGAACAGAACCCTCAGTCAAAGATTCAAGAATCACAGTTCCCAGTCAACAATTCAAGCCCCACTGCTGATGAGCACAGAAGGACAGACCTTGCACCTGAAGGGGGAGATGGTTTCACCCCACCATCCAAGACACACCTTTCACTGCTTCCTGACAGTGTGTGGGCCCATGCTATTTCCAAGGACCCCAAGCCTCACAAGATTCAAATCAGCCAAGAAGAGGAAAAACTTGAGATACTCAAGACAAGGCATGATGCAGCAACAGCTGGACACCCAGGAGAGCACAAGACATATGAGCTTGTTTCCAGAGACTTTTACTGGCCAGGCATGAGGAAGAACTTGCAGTCCAAAAGACCAAGTCCCAAGCTAGACAACCTCAAGTTGAGACCTTTCAAGATCTTGGAGCAAATCAATCCAGTCACCTTCAAGCTGGATCTCCCTGCATCCATGAAGATCCACCCAGTTTTCCATGTCAGCCTTTTGGAGAAGTTTGTGGCCAATTCCATTCCAGGCAGAGTTGTTCCTCCTCCTCCTCCAGTTGAGGTAGAAGGTGAAGAGGAATTTGAGGTTGAACAAATCTTAGATGCCAAGTGGTTTGGAAGGACACTCAAGTTCCTTGTTAAGTGGAAGGGTTACTCAGATGCTGACAACACCTGGGAACCTGAGTCAAACCTCACTCACTGCCAAGACCTTCTGCTCAAGTTCAAGACCAGGTACCCCACCAAGTTGCAGAAGAGGCCTAAAAGGGGGAGATGATGTTATGAATCACCCTCTGGAAACCTCTGGAACATTCTAGAACATTCCTTCATGGAACCTTCTGGAACCTTCTGGAACCTTCTTTGCTTTCCTGACTTGTCTTGTTGTCATTGGTATCATTGGTATCATTGTATTACTAATTGCTCTTTCTGGAACTTTCTTTGAGTCTTGACAAGGAACACTCTCAAAAGGTATAAAAGGGGGATGGGGGACCTGTCCCATCCCTCAAGTGAATTATTGTTTCCAATACAATCATCACTCCTCTCAGTTCCTTGTCTGCCTTGTCCTGTCCTGCCATGTTCCTGACACCACTGCACCACTATTAACCACTCCGTTGTGTTTGAGATTAGGCTCTACAACATAAACCCCATTGCACTTTCTCCCTTTATTCTGCAGTTGTGTTGTGCCCTTGGGGGTGCGCTTCTGTTTCCCCTTGCACCGATCTGCAGCCAAACAAGTCATTGGCGCTCCTGCACCAATCCTCAGAGGATTGGTGCAAGTAGGGTTGAAACACCCCCTCGACGTACACCCAACAACTGGCATCTGACTTACAGGTGAATTCCTTTATGTTCTCATCAGTTGGCTTGACTGACCTCACCCCCTTGCCTCGAAGAGGAGGAGCCTTTATTAGTTTGGGCAGAGTTGTCATTGTCAAAGTGTGACAATAATTGCAAGAAACTTTGTTAAAGCCGACTCCGCTCATGTCTTTCCATTCTCACATACGTTGAAAAAGAGTTGCCAAAACACCTCACCTTCAGTGGTAAGGCGGGGCTCCCCCCCAAAACGGGTAGCTAGGTTCTTTTGCGTTTCACAAGAAAATATTAATATTGTTTCAATCTCGGAAGTTGTGCGTCAAAATGTAATACAAATTTATAGGAAAACCAGTAAATCGATATACCATTTCTGTCTCTGCATCATTGAACATTCGTCGGATACGTCATTTTACGTGATCTCATGAATGGTTGTGTCACACTCGGGTACGAGCACGGTGTCCTGGCCGTGCGATCTGGTCGCCCAGGTATGCAGTTATAGGTAGAAACAAAAATTCCATAGAGATCGACATGCCCACCCATTCGGCTCCAAATGCCTCCCCTCATCGTTTCTCGCTCTGGTGACCAATTCTTTCCAATCGATTGCCCCGTCACTCCTCCCGAATCCACTAAGACCCGACTTCCTCTTCCACGTGAAAGTGCGCGTCGGAACGGATGGCAGGCGAAATGAGAGCGGAGTCATCGGTCACACACAATTGGTAAAGAAAGTCGAGACCGAATAAACGGCCCTTGCCTTACCATTTCTCTGTACCGCGTGATGTAAACCGTTGCAGCGCACGGTGGGAAAGGCAAGGGAAAGAAAGGAGAGAGAGTGCGTGTGTGTGTGGTGGGTGCGTGTGTGAGTGAGAGCAGAGCGATAGAGAGATGAGAGCGACAGGGCAGTCCCGAGCTGGCAAGGCATATGAGCGGAGAGAGAGAGAGCGCATCGGCCGACCCAAGCGCAAGTCATGCATTCTCAATCGATCGGGATTTGAAATTGTTGCATTTTGACTTGGGGACGGCAAATTTTTGAACCAAACGAAACCACGGGTTGAACCATTGTAAAAAAGACAAGAAGACATTGCAAAACGATACACGAAAAAACAAAAAACAAAATTTGGCCGCATTGTTCTCTTGTTTTTGTTGTTTCTTTCTACCTGTCACTCTCTCTCTATCTCTCTCTCTCTGTCTCTCTGTCTCTCTCGTATATTCTTGTCATTCTCTCTCTCTCTCTCTCTCTCTCTCTCTCTCTCCCTCCTCTTCTCGTGGCACCAGCAGTGCCGCCACGGCGGGGTTTGAAAAAATGAAGCAAACGGAGAAAAAAAGAATAAAAAATAAAGAGATCGCAAGCCGCACAGCACAGCGACGTAGACCAGCAGACAGACAGACCGACCAGCGTTCAGACAGACCCTCAGGACGTAAGAGAAAAGACGAACAAAATCAGGAAAAAAAAAAAGGAAATATTATTACACTCACTCTCACTCACTCACTCGCTCACTCACTCTCTCACTCACGCTCACGCTCACGCTCTTCCTGCTGGTTCTATCACTGCCCGTCTGCCTGCCCGCCCACCCCCTTCGACTTAAATCCCTAATTAATAAACCCGCCCGCGGGCTGGCCCCTGCTACCCCCTCGTTCCCCCCTTCTCGCTCGAATCGCGAAGGCACGCCCCGATTTGTGAAGCGCAGCCGTCAGCATTTGGGGCCGACCGGTCGGAGACTGGGAGAGTGATCCTTCCAACGACGCTCTTCTCTTTCACTTAACCCCACTGTGTCGTTCGTTCCTTGAGCTCCCCTCACGGTCTGCTTCGACTCAGAATCGCGATTGGCGGCGATTGAACTCCATTCCTCGCCCTCAACCAAGCACACACAACTCGCATCCCGTACTGCAGTATCCCAAGATCTCATCCCTTCTGTCGCTGTCTAAAAGCCCTTCGCATTACGTCAGGAACATCTGTAAGTTGCAATGACCCGCGGAGATCATCGGCATCATACCCCAGATCCTGCCAATCCATCACCTTGCTCCTTCCTCTTATCCACCGATCTCCTTTTTTCTCCCGCACCCGCGGGGCCTCGGCATGCCTTAACTTTTTCGCCACCCGTTTTGCTTTTGGTGTGGACCCTAGGCACAGGGACACCACAAGAAAAAAAAAATAATATACACTGAAAAACTTCACAGCCAAATCGTCCACGGAGCATCGGAATGAACAGCGACTATTCGAGACGAAAAGCGGCTGTCAAATCCCAAGAGGCTTCTCGTACCCTCGCGTCGGCCGAGCTAGAGCTTGATCAAGTGCCGAGCTCCCCTTCACCACCCAGACTGCGTTCGAGATCGCCAGCGCAATGCACTGCGAAAAAGGGGGCTCTCGCGCGTCGCCGGAGCAAACTTTCTGAACGGTAATTACAATCCCCTCGTCTATGCCCCGTGGCAACCTCGTTGAAAGAAGTGACTGCAATGCAGACCAACGAATGCGAACAGCTCCTTTCATCTCTACCGCCACCTCTTCCCCCCTTGACCCCACAAGCCATCAACCTATGTGCTCATTCCCGAGTGCACCCGGGATTCCAAGGTTTAATCATTTCGACGGACTGCATTTCAGGGATCCCACCTACGAGCCATGTGCTAGACGGACCATGGAGGAAATCATGCACTCTCGGCCGGCTCCCAAGAAACGCAAAAGCTCACGCCGCCACGATGAGGGCGACCTCGAAGAAGCGGACGAGCCGCCACCGCAAAAGCGCCCGAGAAAGATTGCGCCAAAGCGTGAGACTTCGGCTGCCGGAGCGACCGTCCGATGCTGCAACACAGACTTCCGCCTCGCCGAATTTGTCAGACACAACAAGGTCATCCACCTAGGGGCGCCGCCTTCAGCCGAGATGGGAGCTGCAGCGATGGCCGCTGCTGCAGAGTCTGTCGCCATGTGGCCGTGGTCAAACCTGGACGACGAGAGCCTCCCACAGACCAGGAGCAGAAGCGCTGGGGATGACGTTCAAGAAGTATACTTTACGCCTTCCCCGCCGCCTAGCACTGTGATCACCTGCTACACACCCGTCACCGAATTCGCTGTCCGCGCCACTGCCCGCCCAGCTCATGCACAAAGGAGTCTCGTTCCGTCACTCAGCATCTGCAGCACGTCTTCTAGTTTGAGCGACGATCAGACCGTCATTTTAGCACCGGCCTCCGCCGGTGCCTTACTGAAGCCCGTACCTCGGAAATGCGCCGTGCACAGTCCGGTGGATATGGAGGGCTTTCCCCTTTCTCCGCCGTTGCGGACCCTGAGCGCTCTCTCAAATAAGAGCAGTTCTGCTTTTGCTTCGTGGGGCGAGGTAGAGCGTGAATCCCCCTCCCCTATGGACGACAAGCTGGACAGCGAACACAACATCGATGAAGACACATTTTCTGCCTCGGCGTCGACGTCCTCTTCGCCTTTCCCTGGAGACATCAACGATAAAGTGAAAGAGATGGCAGACGGCTCTGCATCTGTTAGAAAGACATCTTGGGACAACATCCCAACTTTACAGGCAACAACAACGACAGCAACGAGAAAGCATAGCGTATTCCTACCCGAGGGAGAATGCCCGCAACTTAAATTATATCTGCGACGGGAAAGGGACGAGCCCGCGCCCTTCCATTATCCCGTGTCTCCCCCTCTCTCTGCACCTTCTTCAAGAACGCATTCTCCTAATGACTTGATTGTGCCGTCCGGGCGGGCCATGACTTTAGCGCTTCGCATAATTGAAGACATGGCCGTCGGTGGCCGTAGTAATATCAACAGTAGAAGCACGGTTGGCGTCGGCGACAGTGCCCAACACCACCAGTACAGCCATCAAGGTGCCCCAACATCTCCGCCGCATTTCTCTATGTTCGGAAACCATCCAGCCGCAGATCGGCACGACAGCCGAGCCACGACTTTCCAAAGCATGGAGAGTAGCTGCGCGAGCCCGTGGGGTCGGTTGGAAGACTATGGTCTGGATCTGCGAGAACACTGTGAAGAGAATGGTGTTGGTGACGGCGTTGGCGCCAGCGGGGAGCTCATCGGATGCTCGACGGAGGACTTTATCGCTGACGACGTCTACCAGGACGCGTTTACCCTAGAGCCGCCCGTCGGTGGCGGATGCGAGCGTCACCAGGCGCTTGCCCACCACGCTCACCTCCGCAATCCCCACCCCCTCCAACACCCGAATCATTACCAGCAACTCCGCCTCCACCACCACAACCAACACGGCGTAGGATGCGACCGCCCCCGGCACGCGCAGGCTGACCACGCCCGCGCCGCGCTGCAGAACTTCGCGGCGGCGGCCGCCGCAGCCGACTCACTGTGCGACGCGGCTGCGTTCCACGAGCTGAGCGGCGTCGGTGCGGGTGCCGTCGTCGACCCCGCGCTACTCCAAATGGCACTCGACCACCGCCACCACCACCAGCACCCTTTCCACGCACACCCACAGTCGCGCCCATCCTTGACCTCTGCCGCCGAAGGCGTCGGAGCCGCGGTATCGGCGACGGCGGACTGCAGCTCCGCCGCCGGTGGCAGGGCGCAGGTCCCGACCATGACCTTGAGCGAGCTGAATGCGATGATGCAGATCGGCTTTGGTGGCCCGCCGCAGGGGTGCCGGGCTGACGTCGAGCATGGTGCTGGCGGTGCCAGCGGTGGTGGGATAGAAGGCGGTGATGATCGTGGTGACGGCAGCGGCGCGAGCGGCGCTGGAAGTGGCATTGGCTTACTTGGGTGTGTGGACGAGCAATTCTGGAGGGACATCATCAACGACGGCTCGCACGACGGGAGCAACACTAACGCCGCTGCAGCCACTAGCGCCGTTGCCTCCGATGGCCACAACCTTAGACTTGTTGACCCCGCGTGCTTCAGCTTTGAGGCTGCGTGCGCGGAAGGCAGCGGCGGCAGTAGGAACGGTGGCGGACTCGGCCTCGGGGTCGGAACGCCGTCGCTGCGGCTATTGAAGTCACCGTTCCGCGACACGCTGGGGCTGCGTTCCGCTGCAGCACCTAACGCTGCAGCGTCCAGCTGGTCGTCGACGTTTACGATGGACACGCTACTGGAGGACGCCGGTCTCGACGATGGAAGCGACTCGGTAGCGGCGGCAGCATCGTCATCTTGGTTTTCGCACGCCGTCGAGAGCATCCCCCCCCCCGCGGCCGGTACCACCAAGCCCTCCTCTCCCGACTCCGCCATCCGCTTTTTCTGCTCCCTGTTCCTCTGCACGCAACCCCACTCCTCGTTGCCCTACCGCCACTTTATCGGCATCGGCCACGTCCCCGTCCCCGTCTCCGACGTTTGGCTTGACATTTGGGTCGACGGTGGGGCTCACCCTGGCCCAAGTCGAGGGCCGTGAGCACTGCTGAGTGCTTGAGTGTGAGGGCTTTCCGCGGTCGACGGAAACCTTCCAGTGCTTGGTACTGGAGAGCAGCGGTGAGCGAGACGGCGTCAAAAAGGAAAGAAAAGAAGTTTGAAAAGTGTGGTGACAGGGGCATATACTATTCAACTGTGCGCGTGCATGTCCTCCCTTTCATTTAATTTCGACCCCTTCACCCCTCTCGTTCCATCCTCCTCCTAACAACACCTAGCCGCCACTGTTGAAAAGCTTGCTTGTTAGCTATTGTGTTGCGTTCGTGACATTGTTCCTTTGCTTGTCACGCAATTCCCAAATTTCCCTCTCTGTTCTTTTCTGACGCTTAAGGCGCCTGCGTACCTGAAAGACATTAGTGCCGAGCGTCCCCTTGTCACCCCTCCTCTCTTTCGCTCGCCAACGCCTGTTTGATTTTTGGCTGCATTTTGGATGACTTATTCTTTTGTGTTTCCACCTGCTCTTTCCATCTTGCCGTTTCGCGCTACCTTCGCCGAGCTGGCTCTCCTTTCTTCTCGTCTTGCCTGATTTGGCTCTTGCCAACCACTCTTTTTCCTTCCTTTACCCTGCTCTCATTCCTGGTTGCTCGGTTCCTCGTTCTTTTACCCCTCTCTTCCTTTTACCCTTGCCTTCCTCTCAATACCAAATCGCATTCCCGTGACATTTGTTTGGCGCTTTCTCCTCCCCTTTCCTTGCTCTTTTTTTTTTTTTTTTGGTTGTGGCAGCCAAACCCTAACCCAAGCGTGCTGGCCGTTCGTATTTTATATTCTTTATTCATGGTCTGGCTCCTTCCCCTACCACCACTTTCTACCGCCGGCTCCCCCACACTGGACCTCTGTGCCTACCATCGACTTACATTTCACTTTGTAACCGAGAATTCGCCGCTGCCCCAACTCACACTACCCCAAAGCCCCAGCGGTCGTTCAACCACCCCCGTGCCCTCCATCCATTCCACCCGCGCCTCCCCAAGGTGCTTTAAACTTCCTTTTTCGTTTTCGTCCTGTTCTTGCTGGTCTTTTGCTTGCCCGCATATTATGCTCTGCCTCTCTCGACCCTGGACGGGTATTTAATTTTTTCTTCTTTTCTTTCTTGCCCTTCACCCCACTTATTTCTTCCTTCTCTTCCCCTTATTTTCCACTTCTTGTTTGTCCTTATTAAAAACAGGCCCTTCCCCTTCGGAATCTGTGTGTGCGTACATGCATTTACCCCTTTTGTACACTGCTTTCCACTTCGAGCATTCCCTTGGCCCGCGACTTCGCTGCTCGGAGCCACCATCCATTGCTCTTCGTTTCTGGACCTGCCCTTCGCCCCTTGCTTCCTCCGCCCTCTCTCAAAGTCTTGCTCTCTGGAGTAGAAGCATTCTTCCCCCTCTTGCTCCCCGCCCCTTGGCTCCGTACTTTGACCGCCGTCGACGATGAGGAACCTGAAATATGCATATATATCTTTATTATTACTATTGTTTTTGTTGGCTTTTCCTTTCCTGTTCTTTTCGAGCTCGTGGGTTTGTCCACAGTTGCTGAGCGTGTGTGTGTGTGTGTGTGTGTGTGTGTGTGTGTGTGTGTGTGTGTGTGGGTGTGTGTGGGCGTGTGCTGGCTGCAATTGGAAGAAACTGGTAAGGGAACAATTCATTGCGGGCTCGCTCTCTCCCTCTCTCAATGGCCACCTTGTTTTCTCCCTTTCGCTCAATAAGTATCGGCGCGCCGCCCCGCCAGCTCCCAGCGTCTTCATCGTTACCGCTGCGACTTGCCGCCCGCCGCCTTCAAACAGCAGCAAAAACAGTAACAACGCAAGCTGCAGCACCACCAACAATCACCACATGGTATCACCTGGCGGCGGCAGCAAACGCGACGCGGCGCGCACCGACACGTCGCGCCCGGACACCCGCGCGACAACGACGCGCGCAACGACCACGACGCGATCCCACGGCGGCGGTGGCGGCGGTGGGAGCGGCGGGAGCGGCGGCCCGGGGCGCCGCTCGCACTCGCCGTCCTCCTTTGCGCCGCCCCCCTTACCCGGCTCCTCCGCCAGCCAGCCCGCCAGCGACCGCCACACTCCGGCTCCCGCGTCCGCCACAGCCGCACATCCGTCAACGACGCGCCCCGCCCGCGCCGGGCGCCGCCTGCTGCTCGGCGTCACGCACAGAACCCCGATGGGCGAGTACATCCCCGACGAGTTTGGCCCGTTGTCGAGCTGCGGTGAGCCGGCGCGCACCCTTGATCGCCAAACTGCAACAACCCGCCCCCCTCCCCCTCCGTTCCTCAACCCCCTGTCTAATCCATCAGCTGGCGATCGTTGGCTGGCTGGCCTCCCACTCTTCTTCTTTTTTTCTCCCTCCGGGTGTTTTGATTGTCAAGCGGGGAGGGAGTGCGGTGGATCGAGTCCAGCGATGGGCGATGAACATTCTTGCGACCAAGAAACCAAACACCACACCCGTTTTTTTTTGTTTTTTTTTTTTTTTTTTGTAACGCGGTAAAAAGCCATCCCGCTTCCTGGACCCCTCGACTACGATCCCAAGCTACCGCCCTCGGGAGTGCAGTACTCGATCCTCGGCAAGCACGCGCCCGTGCGGGTCGACGATGACGACGACGAGGACGACGGGGACGGGGACGACGGCGACGAGGGTGACGGCGGCGACGGGGCGGCGGCGGCGGTGGCGGACGGTGCAAGTGCAGGGTCAAAGGCGGAGGCGACCAAGGGCGAGCCGCCTCGAGGCAAGACGGGTGCGGCGACGAGGCAGGGGCACGGACAGCAGCAGCGGCTGCGGCAGCGCCGTCGGCGACCGCGGCGCAACGCTGGGCCGCCAGGCCCGAACAAGTACGACATCCGCACCGTCGCGGCCACGTTCTCGGACGCGCCGCACTGGTCGTTTGGCGTCAAGCTGAAGGAGTCGGCGAGCGGTGCGTTTGTGTCTTCGCGAAGGGTTGTTGAGGTTTCGGCCTCGAGGGGCGGCAGGGAGGAGGAAGGGAATAAGCGCGGTTTCTTGAATCTTTCACCTCTCAGTGATGCACTCATCGCGCCTCCCAACTTACGCTCACAGCTCAAGATGAGTTCCCAAGCCCATTCGCGTACAATGACACGCACAAAACGTTTGGTCGGGACGGGTTCTCGTACACTATGTCGGGATGGTCTAAATCGGAAGGTAGCGCTTCTTTATAAACGTGTGTGTGTGTGTGTGTGTGTGTTTGCCGACTTATCAACCCGCTACCCTTCCACCTCCACTGCATTCGTGTCCTGCCGGGAAAATGAAAAGTAAACGAAACGCCGGGACCAGACCGCTACTTTCCGGACCCGAAGTCCCATCCCATTGCCGGCGCGTCGCCGAAGTGGTCGTTTGGCCTCAAGCCGGATCAGAAAGGTTCTTTTATCTTTCACCATTGTGTTTCTCTTCGCATCCCGCTCCAGCTTCCCCCACCCACCTTTCTTACCCACGCCCCTCCAAACCAACCCGTCTGTTTCTTCTTCGCCCAACAGAGGAAACCACACCCGGCCCGCAATCTTACCACGTCAGGATCGTCCCGCCGTGCGCGCCTGCCGCACCGTCGTACACGATAGGCGCGCGGGTCGGTGCGCAGGTCTTCAGCGATAAGGAGGACGGTATGCTACTGAATTCTTTCTTTTTCTGGTTCCTCTCTTTCCGCTCGGGTCGCACACGATCTCTCTTATTCTTTGATTGCGTTTTGATCAGCACATCGACCCGGCTGCAACGAGTACAGCGTCAAGCTGCAGTGGTCGGAGAAGGCGGCGTCGCTGAAGGGCTGGTACAAGGAAAGCAAAAGTGCGTGGTTGCTGTTGCTGTTTTTCTGTGGTAGCTCTCTTGACTTATCCATCGTGTCACGAATCCGCGCGGCAGCGATGAAAACCCCGGGTCCGGCCAACTATATCATGCCCAACGCGCTCTTCTCTGGCCCGCAGTACTCGGTGACGGGCAAGAACGTGCCGTACGAAGGTTCGCAAGCAAAAAAAAAAAAAAGAAAAAAAAAAAAGCATCTAAAGCAACCGCTGCGCCCACGTCCCCCCCCCCCCCCTGTTCAAAAAAACACAGACGAAGACTACTACGTCGCGCCGCCCGGCCCCGCCGACTACCGCCCGACGGCGAATCCGACGCTGACGCGGGCGCCGCGGTACTCACTGGGCGCGCGGTGGCGCGAGCGCGCGCTGCGGGACGACGGCCCGTGCCCGCGAACCTACGACCCGCGCGACCGACAGATCCGTGGGAACGACGGGCCAAAAGCGACGCTGAAGGGCCGGTACACGGGAAAGATTGGTGAGGAGTCTCTCTCTCTCTCTCTCACTCACACACACACACATACGCCCTTCCCAAAATATTCTGAACCTCTCTCCCAAAACGCCCAGCCATCACACCCGGCCCGGCCGACTACGACGCGGTGAAGGACCTCTCGCAGGCGCTTTCAGCCGCGCAGCTCGCGCGCATCGACAAGATGAAGCAGAAGAAGGCGGAGGATGCAGCAGACCCGCAGTCGCAGCAGGACCAGCAGCAGCAGCAGCAACAGCAACAGCGCACGCCGGGGCCTGCCGACTACGAGCCCAAACCCGTGTCCGTCACAAAGCCCAGCGGGCCAAAGTACTCGCTGGCCGCGCGCCTCGCCGCTCGCAAGCGTACGTTGGCCTTCCTCTTTCGTTGGTTCTCTTCTCCGTCTCAATTTCCCTCCTCCTACCCCTTCCCCTATTTCCATCCCCCCACCCCTTCCCCTATCTTTTTCCCCGTTTCAAAGCCGAAAACACCCCCGGCCCGAACGCATACCGCGCGGCTCCACGCTTCGACGGCCCGCGCATCTCGATGAAGAGCCGCATGTCGCCGTTCGTGCTCGTGTTCCCGAGCCAGCGCGTCGACACGCTGCGTGTGTAGCGAGGTTCAGGGAAAGGGGTGAGAGGGAGGTAAGGGTTTAGAGGCAACTTTAAGGAGAGCCGGATTGAAACGCTCAATTGGCTCCGAAAAAGCTAGTAAACGTTTAATGTTTGTAACTCGAAAGCAAAGAGAGGGGGGGTGATGTGCACTTTTTTTTTTAAAAGTATTCTCAAGCCCGTTGATGTCTACTGCACCTTGCCTATTTACATTGAACGAGCTTCCCCCGAAATAACCGGAAACAAGCGTAAGAATGTTGAGTAAATTTGTCAGGATAACACCTGGAATCTTTCAGTATGTACTATAACTGCTAGGCTGCTTGTGAATGCGCACTGCATTTTATTTTTATACTTTTCTTTCTTTTTTGTTTTTTTTTTTTAATGTCCATCTGCCCTTCTTGGACCTCAAGACTCCGCTCTCAAAGAACCCAAAGTGGCATGTTCATTCCCTTCTCAGCTTCACCAACGACAGCCCAACGTCTCCTGGCACTTCGTTGCCTCCCTTCTCCTACTCGCCGCTCCTGCCTCGAAACGAGCGAGCTCAGCTCGCCTTGCCGAGCTCAATCTTCTTCTTCAGGTTCTTCTCGGCCGTGTAGATTATCGAGTCGAGGATGCCCGCGACCGTGAAGATGCCGCCGACGATGGCGCACACGTCCGTGAGAAAGTGCGCAAACGGCTTTTGGTACTCGTTGTACGTCACGAGCATGGGCGAAATGTCAAAGTTGAAGAAGACGCCTTTTGTGCGTGTGAGTGAGTGTGTGTGGGGGGAGCGTTTGTGTGAGTAAAGGGCAAAGGAAAGACAAAAAAAAAGAAAAACGCAACAAAAATCGAACCTGGCAGCCCCGCGCCCGGCAGCGTCGTGTCGCGCTCGTGCTCGGTCACGGCAATCTGGTTTGTGTTGACTTCGCGCCCGTCGAGGTACTTGAATTTTGTGCTGACCACCTTGACAAAGTACTGGTACATGTAGTGACCTGGATTGCCCCCATGCGAAGAAGGAGCGAAGAGAGAGAGGGCGTGTGTGTTGTGTGTGGTGAGAGAGCAAACACGGAGATGGACACCACAACCAAGAACCATACCCTTCTCCGCGAACTTGGTGTGTCCGTCCAACGGGTTCTTAAAGTTCGTCACCTTGCCAAACGAAAGCTGGTGGATCGTGTGCGAAAAGTCAAACGAGTTCTCCGCCTGGTACGACGCAAGGTCGTGCACGTGTACGCCGCCTTGCTGGAACGACTTGCCCGGGGCAAAGTGGAAGTTGCCCGCCACCTTGTTCACTTCAATGTGACCCGACATGTTGCATCCCTCCGTCGCTTGCTCCTTCATCTTTTCCGACCAGCCTTCGTTGACGCACTTTTGGTTTTTTTTTGTGATTGATTGAGGAATCATTGTCAGGATGGAGGAAGGACGGGGTAAGGACGCAAAAAAAAAGTACCTGCTCGACATCGTCGGGCTTTGTAAACGACCACCCCTTGTTGGTGTAAGCTCTTCGGACATCCTCGCACGTGTTGCAGCAGCCGTTCTCAGGCGGCACGCCGCCGTAGCAGCTGCCGCAGTAGTTGGGGTCCTTTTGAGCCACCGCCTTTTCGTCCACCTTTTCTCCAATTACTATGGGTGTAACAAACAATGTGAGAGGGGCCGCTAAGATGGAACCAAATAGAAGCATAGATTTCTCTGCTCCCCCCTTACCTCCTGGCGCGGCGTGAATAACGTTTCCGTTTCGGTCGATGCGCGTTTTGATGATGCTGTGGTCCACGTCGTTTTGGTGGTCTCCCGACACATCCATTACATCAATACTAAGAACTTTTTTTTGAAGCACGGGAACACAAACTTGGTTGGTAATGTTTCCGAATCGTAGGAAGTGAGAGCGAAAGTAGCCATGCTGGGAAGGCCAGAGAGTGAACAAAGAAGGGGGAAATGTTGTACTCACGGAAGCAAGGAACTTTCGGAAAGGTCATGTTGAGGTTGATCCACATTTTGTCCTTCCGGCTCTTGTCCACATCGAGACTGGGCAGTACCTGGACCGTGCGCCAGTCCGTGAATTCGGATACGAGGAGGATTGCGATCAGCACATAGCTGATGATGGAGACTATTCGAGTTTGAGAGGGGGGGTGAGGGGAGAAGCGGTAAAAACAACGCAGTGGTGAAGAAGGGACAATCGTTTGTTAATGCATTGCCGCGGGTTTCGCGGTTACACGGAAAAGGGATGTGGCTTTAGTCGATGGTGGAGGCGGGGGCAACTGAAGTGATGGAGGGGACAATCACTGCGAGGCACCCTTTTCGTCGTTTTCGCGCTCGCTCCGCTCGATCGGTGCTCGCCTGCACTGGGGAATGCGACCCGCCTATGGCGGCTCCCATCCGCTAGTCCAGGACCCTACTTTCGCTCGCGATCGCATCACCAAGTCCGCTCCCAATCGCCCCCTTGTGTTCTTCCTCCCCTCGGCCTGCCATTTCGCGGGTCTCGGCAGCCGATGCACCATTCCGCCGTTTTTATCCTCTTTGATCCATCTTCAAACAATAAATATCGGGTGCTGCGACTAAGGCACGTACCCGCAGCGCCGGTGGAAGTCTTTACTCGAAAGTCGTCGAGCGGCTTTGCGTACGCGTCGAGCTGCTTGAGGGACTTGAGGAAGCTGCTCGCGGACGAGGAATTCGAGTCGTCGGCTCCGGCGATGCCGCCCATGCCGCCGCCCTTTCCACTCGATCGCCGGTGGTTCATGTGTGTGTGCGGGAAGAGTGAATGATTTGTGGTTCAGGGCGGTGGGTTGGGTTGGGTTTGGTTGGTGGTTTTGTTTGTTTGGTTGTTGCAAATTTTCCTTTTTTTCCTGCCTGAGTGGACTTGTCACGAGCAGCCGAGCGGGGGATGACGTGTCGGGCGACGTCGACTTACACCCAAGGAATGCACAATGAGGAAGGTCCGAGGAACGAGCGTGAAACTTGACTTGAGCAACCGTGACCCCCCGCTTGCTCCCGCCTCCCTCCCTCCCTCCACTCCATCCATTTCATCGTTTCAATCGAAGGGAAGAAGGAGATGGAGGGCGCGGGGTAGGTAGGCAGCAAGTACCCGCCTCGTGCAGGCGAAGAGAGACGGATGAAGCAAGGAGAACAAGGAGTTGTGCGCACTATTGGCGTACTTCGGGGGCGCGAACTGTTCAAGTCCACTGGGCCCCCCAATCCGCCACCCCGTGCCGCTGCCGACTCACTCACTCACTCCCTCACTCGCTCTCTCTCTCTCTCTGTCTCTCTGTCTCTCTCTCTCTCTCTCTCTCTCTCTCTCTCTCTTTCTCTCTCTCTCACTCTCTCTCTCTCTCTCTCATCATTCTTTATCTCTGTCTCTCTCTCTCTCTCGCTCGCTCTCTCTCTCTCACTCTTTCTCTCTTTCACTCACTCTCTCTCGCTTTCCCACCACTACTCCGCACCCCACCACCCCGCTTCCTCACCACGCTTCTCCAGTCTGGCCGGCCACGCATCTCCTCCGCTTGCTTTCTTCCTTCCATCTGGCAAGTCGCTCCGCTCTCTTCTCTCACCTTCTGTCCTGCCTTTGTCCACCAACAGCCAGCCCAAAAAACGCAAACGAAAGCCCCCCCCATTTTCGGACACGAAATACAAGGGTCTGTCCCACGCCCTGTCCCTCTGTTAATCGATCCCTCTCTAGTGCCCCTCTGTCTCTCTGTCTCTCAACTCTCTCTCGCCCTCTCCTCTCTCTGTCTCTCACCCTCTGTCAGCTCTCTCGCTCCTCACATGCCTTGCCGAATTGTTCGTTCAAACACACGAGCGAAAGAGAATGGGAGGGGAGCCTTCAACATCGTCCTTCTCGTCGCCCGCACAGGCACCGTCACCAGCGCCTGGTACGCCTACGCCGTCCGACACTGCTGCCGCTGCTGCTGCTGGCTTTGGTGCGGAAGCCGACGACCGTGGCAACGGCCGCCATCCCGGCGACGGCAGCAGCGCCAACGAAACCGACGGCGCCAACAAAACCCACCGCCACTACGAAGAAGACGCCGCGGCTGCTTCCGCCGCGGCGTCGCTGTTCACTTCTGCGAACTTCATCATGGCTCCAAGTTCTTCTGCATCTGCGGCTTTGGTCGGCGGCGACGGGGAGCACAAGGAAAAGGACAAGCGCGAAAAAAGTTCGCCACCACCGAAGTCGTCTCAACTGCCATCGGCCGCAACCCCACCTGGGGCAACAGCAACACCAACACCAGCTGCAACAGACTCGTTTTCGCCCCTGTTGCGCGCGAAAGGCACCGCCTCCCCATCGTTCTCTCCCTCTACTGGCGGCACATCCACGCAGAAGGAGCCCGACGTCGCTGGCGGTGCGGCACGCGGTGGAATCGCCGATCAAAGCCGCGGCGGCAACGATGACGACGACTTGATCGAAATGGATGAGCTATCTGACGAGGCGGCCGCATTGTGGGCAGCCGTCGATGAAGGCCGCCTTGTGACGTCGACAAAGACAGTCACGCCGACCACGACGACGACGACGGCAACGACGTCGCTCGACAAGCGAGCCGACCCTGCTGGCGCTGCTCCCAACGCAAGTCGCGGACGCAGCGACGATGGGGGCGACGCTGACGGGTGCGATGCGAGCCGTTGTAGCAAGAGCCGGCGCGTTGACGTGAGTCTGCGTGCAGAGCGTGGGAGTAAATGAGCGATGACTGACCGCCCGATTTCCAACCGTGTCCCCGCACGGACTTGTCCGCACCACCATGCACAATCCCTGTCCGAAAATGGTCTGCCCGAACGGCTGCCAGAAGCCTATCCTCCCCCAGACCCCCATCTCACACCCACTTCGCAACCCCACGTACTTTCCCGCAACACCAGCAGCCTCTCCGTCCGTCACACGATCCACTATCCTTCCCGCCGCGCTCGCCCTCAACTCTGGTCCTGTGGCTGCCGCCAACAACCGGACCCCCTCGCGCACTCCAACGCCGCAGCACCGCCCGCGACCCGCTTTCAGCGCCGCTGCCGCTGCAACTCCATCTGACCACTCCGCTCGATGGGATGGAGTGTTCCGTGTCTTTCCCGACCCCGGCGTGACCGCTGTTAAATCTGCTGAGCACCGCATGCAGATGGAGGTGAGTGAAGCCAAGCTTGGTTTGTCGAGGAGATACGACGAACTTGTCATGCCGACGAAGAAGTGGGTGACCGTATCGAAGGTGACGGAGGCAAAAGTACGTTTCTAGGCTGACCGCCTCTCCATCTGCTCCGTTTTTTTTTCTTCCGGTACTTAGCCCCTTCGCCCTGCCTTTCCTCGTTCACCAACACCTGACTTTTTCCAAAATAGTGGTGCGAGCACCAAGTGTACTACTATGCCACTCGCCATATGAAAAAGACAGTGAATCCCAGGATGGAAGCCGGTCGCGCCGTCATGGCTGCGCTGACGCAGATGGCGCCAGACCGGATGGCCACTGTGAAACCCGATTATTCAAGCGACGCGGGGCTGTGGGGCGCGATTTTTGTTAATTTTATGATCAAAATGGAAACGCTTCGAAAGGATGGTACGTGAAGACCACTTGTCTCGAGAGTCGCTCTTCCCTCGTATCCGATTGACCCTAACCCTTTGGTTGTCTCAACTTAAAATTGTGCACATATTGCAAAAAAAAAAGGACTCGCGCGCAGCGTTCCCATCTTTGGGTGGTTTCCGACAACGCCAGCGCCAACCACACGCGGCGCCGACACCAAAATTGTGAACGACCACGACGATGACGACGGTGTCATCATCCACGGCACTATCGATGAGGTTCGCGTAGACTTTGCCACCAGCTGTGCCGTCCCCGTCGACATTCGCGCGACTGCCGACCCACACCCTGCCGCCGCCACCACCAACACCGCCGAAACTAGCCCCGGCATCGAGCTCCAGGCCCGTATCTGGCACCGCTTGCTTCGAGACATGGCCGTCGGGTGCACCAACCCCGCCGACGCCGCGACGCAGCAACTCCACACCAGCCCCACGCCCTTGCCCTTTGAGGCCGCTTTTGCGCGTCGCCTCTCAAATTGCGGCGTCGCCCTCGACCGCCCCATTACCGGCGAAGCCGCCGCCGTTGGTGCCACTTGGTTGTACTCCCAGCACCTCCTACCGCAGCCGCTGTCTTCCACGCAAAGCCCCAATGGGGCCCCCACGCCCGTCCCGCTGCCCATCACGCTGCGCACCCTGCTCTCCGCCGCCACCCTCGCCGCCGCCGCCACCATCGCACTGCCACGGCCCCCACCTCTGCCCTCTGCATCAGCAGCCTCCGCACGACCAACGCCACCGCCACGCTCGCACGCCTTCACGCTTGCCCCATACGCCATCATCGCCACACAGCGCGTCGCCATTCCTGTCCGTGCCCCGTTGCGCTTCCTCCCGCTGGCCCCAATCCTCGTGCCGTGCCCCGACGTACCCTCCCGTACCGCGTCCCCCACGCCCACCACCGACAATGCGGACGGGATCGCCGCCGCGACCGCCGACGAATGGGTCACCGACGCCGTCCGTCGCGCCGCACTGCTGTGGAACGACGCTCTCCGCCCCGCACCGCCGCCACTGCCACCCGGCAGCCAAGTGCCACCGCCGTCCGGCAGCCAAGTGCCGCCCAAAGACAGCAGCACTGGCGCCGGGCCTGGCCCCAGCAGCAGAAGGGCCGCGCTGCGTGGCGTAGTGCCCAACGAGGTCCCCTGGAAGTGCGAGAGCGGCGGATGCGAGGTGAGGGACGGGTGCACCTTTTATTGGGGCATGCGGAGCGCTGCCGCCGACAATGGGGGGGCCACCGCCGCGGGGTCGACGCTGCCGATGGGGTCGGCGGGTAGGGATACCGGGAAGGAGAAAGCGGTCGAGAAGTGGGCTGCGACGAAGATTGAGTGGTGAGTCGGCTTTTGTCGAAATGTGGACGAGAAAATCGTTTGTTGTAGTTATTGATCTGGCGCCGACTCTCTGCTTCTTTCTTCTTTTCCTCTCTCTCTCTCTCTCTCTCTCTCTCTCTCTCTTGCTCACTCACTTTCAGGCTATGTTTTCAATCCTCTCTCTTCTTTCCCATCATCTTGACCTTTCGACTCAACATCGGCCCAGTCTTTGTCACTTTTCTTTTATCTCCTCTCGCCTCGTTCATCCTACACCTCTCGGATTGCCAAGTTCCTTTCAAACAGTCTGTCACTCACTCACTCACTCACTCTCTCACTCTCTCACTCCCTCTCACTCTCTTTCTCTCTCTCTCTCACTCTCTCACTCTCTCGCTCTCTCACTCTCTCTCTCTCACTCACTCACTCACTCACTCACTCACTCACTCACTCACTCTCTCTCTCTCTCTCTCTCTCTTGTTCTCGTTCTCTTTCTCTTTCTTTTGCCTATCTCCGCTCTCCTCGCCCCTTACTTCTCCCGACCTTCCGCACCGCCTCCTCTGAAATTGGCCCAGTGGTCGCACAGTGCAATGTTTTCTTTTCTGTTTTTTTTTTTTTTTTTTTTTTTTTTTTTTTTTTTTTTTCGTTTGAACGTCCATTTCTCTCTCGCCTCCGAGCGTTTGCTGCCAGCGGTGGTGGAGCATCGCCAGTAAACCCCGATCCTTACCTGCAAGCCAATCCCCATAGCTCACTGGCCGGCATATTTAGTATGCTCTTTTGGTTGCATAATCAGCTGTTTGCGGAGTGCGTGCAGCGGTGGTTGACCGCATTCTCAATAGCCCAATAGCTGGTTCCCTCGAGCTGACAACTACCTGCCGGACCGAGTCTTGAACTATGGCACTCTCAACAGGCTCAGGCGCCCGAACGAGAACATTAGCCACCACCCTCCAAACAGGAGGCGCCGAAGCGACGGAGACAGTCCCTCGAGCATTCATGGCGATTGCCTCACGCACAACCATCAACGGCTCAGCTGACTGTTCTGCGCTCCAGGCCCATTTCTTCGTCGACGGCAGATTCGCGAGGAACGCGTGGATGGGTATAAACAACGTCAAAAACAAAGGAAATGCACTTGTAACGCGAAGGCTGCAGCAAAGGAAGCAGCTGGTGCTTCCACACCGCTCGGGCAAAATGATCTATTGGAAACATCCGTGGGAAGAAATAATTGAACTACATTCTGGAAATAGTCCGACACTTGACCCAAAACTGGCAACCATACAGAAGAATTTTGACTGGAAAGTAATCCTCCTGTGCGTTTCTGCTTGCACGCCCCGGTGCCCGAGAGACCCAACCTGCCCGAGTTGACGCACTATCACCAATCCGCTGTTGCTGTCGGTGCAGGGCTCGTCCGTCTTGAGGGCCGTGATCGTAATTTCACCGTGGGCACTCACCACCGTCTGGCATACCTCTGCGCTGTCGTGACGACATCTCCGCAAATTATAACATTTTTACGATTGTTGCGAACTCAGAGGTTGCCTGGGCATGCGTAGGAGAAGCGAGCGTGCATGGGGGATGACTGAGTGTGGGACGGTGTGATTGTCGTGATGCGCGGTTAACCAAACTCCGTTTTGTTCCAACAATCGTCTCGACGCCGCTGGAGCCACGTTGCTTCAAAGGCGGTTGACAGCTGCTGTGCTGCATAAATATCTTGCTTCATTCTCCTTCTACGTTTCAGACGTTCTGTTTTCTTTCCAGGTTTGCAAGAACTCAATAACACTGGCACCATCTGCCTCCTCTCGTGCAACATCCATTGGCGTCCGATAGTCTGCGCGCCTTGCGTCAATATCCGCCCCCGCCTCCAGCAGCAGTCGAACAGTGTCAACGCATTCCCCACGGCATGAACGCCACCACTCCAGCTTTACAAAAAGCTGTGCAAGTAATGAGCGAAAATACTTCGCAACAGTGCTAATCACAGTATCTTAACATATTTTTCCATCTATGGTCAACGCCCCTTTATTGAAGTTGTGCGTGTTCTGGTTGTGTTTTGTGTTGTTTGATTTTTTCATGTTTTGTTGAATCGGGGCGACGTTTCCCCCACCACATAGAATGAAAGAACGAGCCAAACTCAAAAGTTGGCAGAGTGATTTGTTGAAGAGAGACCGGTCCAGACCTTTTCTTTCACTTTCACTCTCTCTCCTTTCCCTCTCGCTCCTGTGATCTTATCCTTCTTCCTCATTCTCTCAAGGCGCGCCAAATACTCCCGCAACACAGCGCCCCGCGTCCCTCCCATTCCTTCTCTTGTAATCCAAACTCTCATTTCGCCTCCTCCTTTACCTTGTAAGGAGAGGGACAAACGTTTTGCGTGTGGGCTGCGGTTTGGTTCTGGAAGATAAATGGCCTCGTTCTGACTGGAGAAAAAATGGAAAGCATGCGTTTTCAAAGATGGCTGCGATGCGCAGTGAAGGAGATATTTGAACGAGAGTAGAAAGTAAAACAGAAAAAGAGAACAAATTTCCTCCCCGGCGGGGAATCGAACCCCGATCGCCACCGTGAGAGGGTGGAATCTTAACCATTAGACGACCGAGGACCTATTGAACATTTTCGGACAACAATTAATTAAAATCGGCATAACGGAGGCCGGTGAAAACACGAGCGAAAACTCTTGACCGAATGTGCCCGGCAGGTTCCGTCCCAACGGTACCAAAAGAAAAAGGAAGTGGTCTGAGACATTGCTGGCAAGCCCTTCGCGGCACCGACACCCCTTACCAGTGAGGTCTTCTGCGACCACACTTGCCTCCAACTGCTCGGGCGCTCGAGTGCGGAGGCCGACGGAAAGTTGGGGAGCGACAGAAGGCAAGTGTTGCGACGAGGAGGGACGCGGCGCATGGTGGGTGTGTGGGAGTCTGTTGTCAGAGAAAAGACAGCGCAAGAAATGCTCCCCAAATATGGAAAACTTGCGTCGCGTGTTGGGTTCTGACAAAAAACAAAAGCCCTATGCCCATTTTTGGAGTGCGACTGACTCCATGGTGGATGCGCGCTGGATGACGAGTCTCTCTCTCTCTCTCTCTCTCTCTCTCTCTCTCTCTCTCTCTCTCCTCTCTCTCTCTCTCTCTCTCTCTCTCTCTCTCTCCAAGTATGGTTCTGCAGAAGTGGTAATAAGGACACCTCGCCCCGCTGGCGTCATCATAGTTATGGGGGAATCGACTTCGTGCAACTACATGATAAAGAGGGGATAAACGGCAATTTTCCCGACTTTTTTGTGCTTCGTCAGCAGAACTTTTCACCAAGAGAATCTGCGAAAGTTTCTGCAGACACTGCCGGGAGCTCCCACGCAGGAGAACAGGCGAAAGTGACGTAACACAATTGAAACATACAGCCAGGTGATCTCCTTGCCGAGACCTGCCGGATTCTCTGTCTGGTAGAAATCACCAAACACCAAACAACGCGGCCTTGCAATGGAAAGAAGCAAAATTTGCATTCATCGCCAAACACCAATCGAGCACAACGCACAAACGTCAATCGCTGCAGTGTCTTTCCCTCCTGCCCTGTCTTGCCCCTCAGGATGTCATAAATTGCGATTCACCTCCGCTTTGGATTTTCGTCCACCAACTCCTTTCCCCTCCCGCTCAATTGACAATGATGCGTCTCATTCACATCGCCGCCTTTCTCCTCGTCCTCGTCGTCGCCGGCGAGCTCGCTGTCGCCAAGAACTGCGTCTGGACGAATGTTGGCATTACAAAAGATATATTCGTTTGGGACGACAGCGTTTCTGTCTGGCAAGCATCGAACTACTGGAACTGGCACTACGACCACCTCGACTGCTTCAAGAACACCTGGCAGATGGGCAACGGCGGGATGAAAGTCGGCATCAACGACGGCACTCGCTCGATCGGCTTCTACTACTTCTCGACGTTTCAGGGAACCAGCCCTGACACCTGCTTCACCAACTCTTGCCAGTTTGTCGACACCGGAGGCAGGTCCCTCACTGACAACTACCTGCCGGACCGCGGATGGCGCGTCTTGAATTACTGCACTCTCAACAGGCTCAGCTGTCTTAACGAGAACACAGTCCTCAAGACGGGCGAGCCCTGCACCTGCAGCAATGGGCAGCTGATTGGTGATAAGTGCATCAACTCGGGCTGGTTTGGTCTCTCGGGTACCGGGCCGTGCAAGTAGCAACGCACATGAGGATTACTTTCCACTCTATTTTTCCCGTTTTCTCATTTTCAGCTTCTTTTGCGTGGTTCACAGTTTGGGTCGGGTGCTGGACTATTCCTTCGTGTAGTTCAATGGTTTCTTTCCACGCATGTTTCCAATAGATTATTGTGCGCGAGTCGTATGGAAGCGCCAGCTGCTTCCTTTGTTGTAGTCCACGCCGTTTTTTTTTCTTTTTTTTCTGGGTTTCCGAGCGGCCCAGAGAAAACTCGATCTTCGCCGTCTGATCGCCACACGTCGCGACGCCCGCCTGCCCGGTTGCCGCCACAACAGCCAATACCCGCGTCGACCTTGCAAATTTGAAGATTTAACCATGTTTACAGCAATACCCTTGAAACTTTGGGGAACTGACTTAATTTCAAGTTGCTTATGAGTTTGTTTCAAGTCGAAATCAAGTCCGTTGCAAAGGGCCAGAGACTGACCTGTTTATCCGGCCACTTGTCCATCATCTTCCTCCTTGATTCTGACTTTAAATCAAGTTGAAATCAAGTCGGTTTCCCAAAGTTCTAGGGATATTGCTGTAATCATTGGACAAAGGCTGGGCAAAGGCACATTGCAGGGTTCCACTAGTCGTGCCGTTCCCGCATCGAGTTCGCCCAGTCGTCCCCAATCAGTCACTCCGCGACAATGATGTGATCCAGGGACCCATCGTCATCTTCCTCGGGAATCTGCCGTCGACGAGAAAACGGGCGTGAAGCGCTTACCATAGTCAGCTGGGCCGTTGAGGATGTGCGTGGAGTACTAGAGGCCATCAGCATATGATTATGCTCGGGGGGCAGTCTACGCTGCTTCGGCACCTCCAGTTTGGAGTGTGGTGGGGTGATGATCGTTATCTTCACCATTATCAGCTGTGTTGACGACGACATTCAATATTATAACGACTAAAGCGAGCTCAAAAGTTGCCTGAACATGAGAAGGGGAAGCGAGCGAGCATGTGATGACGGAGTGCGGGACTGAGCGGTTGTCGAGATGCGCGGTTAGCGAAACTGCTTCTGCTCCATGGATCGTCACGACGCTGCTGCCATTGCCACGTTGCTTCAACGACGATTGATATTGGCTGGAGATTTGTTACTGGCTGTTTGAGTATGCTAAGAGTTCTCGTCAGCTGGGTGCTAGCTGATTGTTATGGTGCGCTGTGCGCGGGAGTCGGAACAGTCACACGAACGCTACGGAACTAACAGCCATAGCGATTACAACGCTTACTCATTGTTGGAATCAGCGGCGCGTGCTGGAAACGCGGCGCTCGTCGAGCTGTTGCTGAATGGAGAGAGTCAGCTGCCCCATCCCCAAAAATCTGTCAGTTCGGAGGAAACGGGACACAGTTCTGGCACTGCTTGCCCTGCTCTCCTCGACACCGCAAAGTATGGCCACGTAGATGTGATGAGAGTACTGTTGGACTACGAAGTGGAACAGGGAAAACGGGATTCCATTTTGCATGCAGCGAGGGCCAGCTTGAGGCCGTTCGCGTTTTGCTGGAGGCCGGTGCAGACATCAGGGCAACTTGTGAGACTGGCCTTGACGCGTTGCTATATGCTCGTATAAATGGACATCAATTGGTAGAGGAGCTCTTGCTCGGCTTGGGGGCAAGAGGGAGATGTCTACTAGTGGCGAAACTAAACTTTTCATCTTCACGCATTTCAGCCCTAAGAATCCTTAAAATACAGCTTCCTCCTCTTCTCTCTCACTTTTCTAATCCCAGACACTGCTTTCACATTTACGTATATTTTTAGATTAAACGCCTCCTTCTGCCTTTGAATGTCTATTTTTTTCATTTCCTTTTCTCCCCTAAAAAGGAAAGTTGACTACCTAGCTGCTGTTCTCTTCTCGAATTAGACTGACTCTGTTCAGTGAAAGTACCTTTTTCATCGTCGTGTTTCGTTACTCGGATATAAGCAGACTAACTCTGTTGCGTGAAGCTCTCAGTCTGTGCAGACTCTAAAAAGCAATATTCAAAAGTCGTATCGTGACGTTCAACCTACTCAATCCAAGGCACTTTGATCCAACTCTTCCTCTGTCTTGCGTGATGCAAAGGTCAGCTGCTCAGATTTGCGTGCCTATTTTGATGCCGCAGTGCGGTCCAAATCGCGAAATAGTTCAGCTTTTGTTTCAGCACTATATCATGATTAAACGCCGCGGAAAACATTCTGCCTTCCAATTCCAAAGTGTAATCAAGGCGGCGCTTATTTATGCTGCAAATAATGGAGACCTGGACATCACACGCTGGCTTTACAACTATTTGGATGTTGAAGCAAAAGAAGCCGTTGAAATTATCGAATTTTTGTTGAGTCGAGAGAGTCTGCACAGCTTATGTTGCGGCACTGACGTGATCATCGAGTTGGATGGCGACAACAGTTGCATCACGCTTGTCATTGGGGAAGGACGAACTTTATTCGACTGCTAGTGGATGCTGGAGCGAATACTGCGGCAAGGTGCTCAAACAATCTCACGCCAATAGATTATGCAAGAAATAGAGGAGACAGTATTGTGGAACTCGTGGAAAGCTTGTCCAGAGTGAGATTAGTGGGGTGAGTGACCGGGAGGGTAACGAATAAACTTAAGCAAGAGAGAACGTTTAACCGCCTAGTGTGAGGGATTAGAAGGTATGGGAGGACGTCGACTAGTAGCACCGTCGTTCAAAAACTCCAGACATTTTCGGTTACGCTTGGCCCGCACTGAAAAAGAACCCTAACAGCTACTCCACTCCGGAACCAAGGAAGCGGAACACGCGCTACCCCCCACAACGGTAGCTTTGAGATAAAGCGAGTACGACCGATGTTGCTGAACTGTTTGATCGCGTTGAAGCTTTGATTGGCAGGTGACTTAAATTGATTCAGGAGATGCTTCTTTTGGCCTCCCACTTGTTTGGTGAGGGACACAGTTTTTTTTGATACATACATTAAAATTCGCCACGAAATATGCCGTGTCCAGTAATTCTAATGTTCAATCCAGCACCCGGTTCCGCAAAGGCTGTCCGGCTTTGTTTCTGCCCCAGCCCTTCTCCAGCAGGGTTTGGATTGCAGTCGCAACAGTGAAAAAAGTAGAATATTGTCAAGCTGCTTCTCTCATGTATTGCAAAATGTTGGGGAGAGGGTCTTAAAACAAGAGCTCCTCCCTATAAGTATGAGCCAGCTGCAGCGAAGTAAAGAAAGACTCGCCAGTCTCTGACGGCGTTGGATTGACCAAAGAAATCCTTTCGCAACCCTTGGTCTTGCGTGTTGCAAGTACCTTTTTTTTTTTTTTTTTTTTTTTTTTTGATTGTTCACTCCGCCTTCTCGTGCTTCGCACCTGCACCTGCAGCAGCAGCAGCAGTCACCCTCTCCAGCCACGCGTCGGTCTCCCTCGGCGACCTCAACCACACGACCTTCAAGTGCGGATACTGTTCAATCAGCCTCGGCACGGTGACGCGGCGGCGCTTCCAAAACGTCTTGAGCATCCAGTGCACCAGCGACTCCTCGCTCCACACCTTGAAGTGCCACCACAGCTTCTCGCGCGTGCCCGCCAGCCCCCACAGCTCCTCCTGCGTCCACCACCGCTGCAGCGTGCGCCGCACCAGACGGTACAGCAGCACGTGCAGCGGATAGTCGAGGAACACGAGCGTCTGCGCCCGGGGGACCGTGATGTCTTGCTGCTGGGAGTAGTTGCCGGCGATCACCCAGCGGTTGGTGTTCGGGGCAGAAGTGGCGGGGTCGGAGGGAGGCAGAGAGGAAGAGGAAGAGGAGGAGGAAGAGGACGCTGGTGGCGCGGTGGCGGTGGTGGAGAGCGGGGGTGCAGTGAGGCTGTCGACGCGGTCGCGAAAGTCCTGGACGGGCCGCACACCCCAGCCGGGCAGCCAGTAGATTGCGTCGAGCTCGATAAAGGTGAGGCGCAGGCGGCGGGCGAGGGTGGCGGCGAGCGTGGACTTGCCGGCGCAGGTGGATCCGATGACGATGATGCGGTCGAGGGAGTTGTAGTCGTGCTTGCTGCTGCTGCTGCTGCTGCTGTTCTCGTCCTTGCCGTCGCCGTTGTTGCAGCCGTGAGGACGGGCTGCCGTCGTTCCCATTCTTTTTTTTTCTTTTTTCTTATTTTTTTTTTTTTTTACTTTTTCTTTTAATTTCATATTCTCTTTGCAGGGACTTTGCCCAGCAAAGAGTGGGGTAGAGACAGGGATAGAGATTGAGAGACAGAGACAGAGGCGGAGACAGAGAGACAGAGAGACCGCTTGAATTCACAACCTGGCGCTCGCCGCCGCCTCCTCCCCAGCCGCCGCCAGCTTCTGCTTCATAAACTGCGCGACCGAGTACGCCATCGACAGCGTCGTCACCATCGGGTTCACGCCGCTGGCCGTCGGGAACAGCGACGCGTCGGCAACGTACAGCCCCTCCACCTCGTACGTCTCGCCGTCCGGCCGCACCGCCCCCGCGTCGGCCCGCGCAGACATGCGGCACGATCCCATTTGATGCGCGCACGACACCGCCGCCCGCAGCTGCCGCACCCCTTCCGCCCGCACCCGCGCCGCCCACGCCGCAATCTTGGCCTCACGCCGAGTCTCGGCGTCGTTACTGCCCTCGCCCTCTTCGTCGTCGTCAAGGACGAGCGGCGGCACGCTGTCCTGCGTCGTGTTCACCTCGGCGGCCCCCGCGGCCGCTAGCGCGCGGCCCCCCGCGACCACGCCCTCGACGATCGCCGCCTCGTCGCGCGGGCCCAGCGAAAACTCGACCTGCGGCGCACCCGCCGCGTCCACCACCACCCGCGCGGTCGAGTCGTAGTCGCGCACCAGCGAGATCAGGCTCGCCGACCGCGGGTACTGCAGCAGCAGCCGCCGGTAGTCCGCCGCGTCGCGGAACGGCAGGTAGCTGGCGTAGAAGATGGGGTGCGACGCCGTCACCTCGAGCTTGGCGCCGTACCCGGCCGGCGGCAGCTGCTTCGAGGGTGACGACTTTGACGACCCACCACCGCCGCCGCCGCCCGCGACCGAGGTCGCCACGTCCGACACGCACGACAGGATCGGCCCTTCGTACGGCCGCGTGCGGTGTTGCGGGAAGAAACCCGTCACGGTCGACACCGGGTGCAGCCGCAGGTTGCGGCCGACGTGCGGGCCGCGCAGGCCGCTGCGCAGCAGGAGCGCCGGCGTGCTGAGCGAGCCGCACGACGATACGACCGCGCGCCGCGCCAGCACCGTCAGCCGGTACGTCGCCTGCGCTTCGGTCGGCGGATGCCCGTCCTGCCCTCCGCCGACCAGGACCCTGACCCCCGTCGCCCGTGGGCGCGACCCCGCCGCCGACCGAGGCTTGGCCGGCGAAATGAGCACGCGCGACACGTACGCGCCCTCGAGGAACGCCGCGCCGGCGTCCGCCGCGTCGTGCAGGAACGTCTGGTGCGTGCCGAGCTTCTCACCGTACGGGCACCCATAGGTGCAGAACCCGCAGCGGTGGTCTGCGCCGCCCGTGTTTTGAGGTACCTCGTCGCATGGGTAACCGATCTTCTTGCATCCTTGTGATTTTTTTTTTTTTTTTTTTTTTTTTTTTTTTTTTTTTTTTTTTGGTTGCTGCTCAGATCTAGAAAAATAAGAGCAGCAAAACTCGCCAAAGCATAATAAAATACCTTCCATCAGCAGCGTGTTTGACACGTTGTGCGCGACGCCGTCGAGAGTGACGCCGATGCGCGCGCACACGGCGTCGAGGGCGCGGTCGTAGTCAGGCGACAGAAAGTAGTCCAGGCCGTAGTCCTTGGCCCACTCCTTGCGCACCTTGAGCGGCGGGCGGAGGCTCGCGCTCCAGTTGACGTAGGTGCCGCCGCCCCAGGCGGAGCCGGCGAGGATGCCCATGGAGCCGTCCGCGGACGAGAGGAAGCCGCTCTGCTCGAACAGGTGGGCGAACGAATCGAGCGACTGGAACGACAGGCGCGACGGCGGCGTGTACTTTGCTTTTTCCAGGACCAGCACGCTGTGGCCAGCCCGCGCGAGCTCGGCGGCTTTTCGTTTTGTTTTGTGTGGGTGTGTGAGTGCGATTGGGGCGGCACATATTCCTGCGAGATTAGGCAAAAGAATGCTCACCGACGACGCCTCCTCCAGCTCCCGAGCCCACGACGACCACGTCGTACTCAAGCTCAATGTCGTGGCCGGGACCGCCCGCCGCCGCCTGCAGGGCTTCGATGCTATGTGCGCATGGGCGATTGGGTGCAAGTGTGTTCGTGTGCGTGTGCGTGTAAGTGTAAGTGTGATTTGTGCGTGCGGACGGCGAGAGCCAGTCAGCGTCGGTCGATCAAGTAATACGAGGAAGTGAGAGAGAGATCATCCATCCATCCATGCATCCATCCATCCATCCATTCACTCCCTCACTCACTCACTCACTCGAGAAACACCGGGTGCCGCACGTCGCCGTCGCCGTCGCGCGCGGGAGGCAGCGGCTTCTCGGTCGGATGCGCCGGGTACTCGATCGCCGCGTAGTACGGATTGATCATCGTCGTCGTCGGCGGCGAGCGCGAGTGGTGCAGCGACACGCCCAGCGGAAACAGCTTCCCCACGGACGCCAGGGTCTTGTACAGCGGCCGCAGCAATCCCAAGCCACCCGCGAGCCCGCGCACCGCGCGCGCCCGGGCGGCCGGCGACATCTGCGCGAGCGGCACGCGCGTCAGCTCGCCGGTCATGACGCTCGTCCCCACGCTCGTCGTCAGCGGCCACAGTACCGTCGCCAGCGTCTGCGACGACGCCGCGTCGATCCGCGTCAGCAACACGCGCAGGATGTCTTGCTCGGCGGAGAAGGACGCCGCGCTGGTTTGCAGGAAGGCGAGGAGCGTCTCGCGCGAGGGGGCTGGCGGCTCGCGGTCGTCGTTGTCGCCCGAGGAGGAGGAGGAGGAGGAGGAGGAGGACGACTGCGACCGTCGTGCTGCGCGCGCAAGCCGTGCGAGGTGGCCGTCCGCGACGGCTGTCGCCGTTGCGTTGTCCAGCGCGGGCATAAACACGTCGACCACCGCCGCCATCACCGCCGCGATCTCTGGTGACGCGCCGCGGACGCCGACGCCGCCGCCGGCCGCCGCCGGCAGAGGCGGCAGCGCCATGGCCGGGCGGAGCGCTTCGGGCGGCATCGCTGTCGTCGCCAGCGTCGTCGCCGCCGCCACCGACGCCAGAGGAGGCGTAGTCGCCGAAGTCGCTGAAGTCGCCGCCGGAGTCGCCTTGTTCTTCTTGTTCACCATCATTTTTCGAGAGAAATTTGGATTTTTTTTTTTTTCTTTGCCCACCAGCATGCAGTAAACACTGCATGTATAGTGCCTTACTGTCTGTCTGCCTGTCTGCCTGTCTGCCTCGATTGGATGACGCCAAGAGAGACAGACAGCCAGAGAGACAGGGAGACAGAGAGAGCAAGAGAGAGCGAGAGGCCTCACATGACTCGCCCCCCACTACAGACACTCCGGAATTATCTATTTTTCCCATCGTTCGGGCGTTTCCTTTTTCCCCGTTCGGATTTATCGGTTTCTCCGTCATTGGATCGAAAGCGCACGCACGTGCCTCCCTGCTGAATTGGAAATTCTGGAGGTTTCTCTCACGACACTGGATAGAAAGTTTATTGTCAAAAGGCAATAGTTAATGTCAAATGCATTCGAATTGCTGGTGATATGAATCTAGGTCAAACAAGTCCCTGAGCGGATCTTCTCTCTCTTCTTCTTCATCGTCTTCCACCACTACCACCTCCTCCTCCTCCTCGTCCTCCTCTTCGTCCGGTTCTTCATCAGAATCTTCCGAGTCGTCTGGCACCAACCCTTTGACATAAACGCCAGGCGGGTCCAGGTGCTCTGCGATCGTCGACACCGCAATAGCCGGCAGCTTTGCTGCGGGGGTGCCCCTGAACGCGTCCTCCAGAAAGTCCTTGAGCAGCCCCGCCTTGATATCAGCCGGCAAATCTGTGCACGGCAGGTCGCTGCTCTTGACGTACGCCGCAACCGCGACCAGCCGCTCCAGTTCTCGCAGCGCCCTCGTCTCCGCTTCGTTGCCGTCGCTGTCGTGGCTCACTTGCTTGTCCGCACAAAACCACACGGAAATCCCTAGGCCGGCCTCGACGCCCCCGCGCTCCGCCACCGCCTCCTCCCACGGCCCCAGCGGCACGTCCCCCCACGCGCGGTACCGCCGCGCCGCGTACTCCCGCCCCGTCCACCGCACCACCGTCTCGCAGTCGCCCGCAAGCCCGCTCGCGATCGCCACCCGCTCGCCCGTGTCGTGGTCCGTCACCGACGCGAACCAGCCCGTGTTGGCGTCCGCGTTGCCTTCGTCGTACAGCATCGACAGCCGCAGGGGTCCGAGGATCGCAGAGGGTCCGGAGGCAGCGGAGCTGCCGCTCTTGTTGTTGGTGGCGACATCACTGTTGGCGCTGTTGCCCTGGACGTCGCCGTCACTGTTGCTGTCATTGTTATCGTTGTCGTTCTTGTTGTTGTTGTTGGGGTAGATGGCAAAGTCGATCTTGGCCCTGTGGCCGTCGTCCGTGCGCCAACGGGTCATGGCAAGCGGCGCGACGTGCCAGCGCGCGTGCATTGGGCCCTTGTAGCCTGCAAGGTGCGCTTCGACGACGGCCTTGCGAAGGATCGGATCGCTGCGCCAGTCGGCGGTCGCCTTTGCCTTCTTTACCGTCGTCGTCGTCGTCATTGCTACCGTCGGGAGGCAACTGCGACGTATATATTATTGCTGGTTCGCGCAAGACAACGTTGTCTCTATAAAAGACTCCAGCAAGACACCGTTCGCATTTTCCCGGTTAGTCATCCTATTCGCATATGGAGCATTGCAAATTGCACGGGATGCACCAATGGCACCTCTGGTCAGCGAGTGAATTTTGGCGTTCATTTCTCTTGTCGTTTCCGTGGCCAAATTGCCTGACACCACCCCATCGAGAGGTTTTGTTGATGATTCCACCTTGAACGGATCTTGTCAAGAATTACTCCACGCGTTCATATCGTGGGGGTACAAGCTGAAGATTGCCTCTGCTTAGATAAATTTATATTAAGCATTTGAGTTGCTATACAACGGCTGTATAGTGTAGGGGTTATCACATCAGATTTTGATTCTGGGAACCCCGGTTCGAATCCGGGTACGGCCTTTTTGCCACTTTCCTGGATTGGTCCTGCGGCGCCATCAGTACAAACGCAGCCACAAACGTGTCTTGCGCTGGTGGGAGCGGGGTTGGCTTTCATCGGAGAGAGTACATCGGATGGGGGAAGGCTTATGAGCGCTCACCCAACGCGTCTCACCGTCAATGCTAGTTCAATAGGGTGCGTGGGCAGATTTCGATGGTGAACAACTGAAGCATCATCGATCGCCTCTTCTCCCACCACCCACTTCTCGGTTTTCGCAACCTCCGCAGCTCGCAGCACCCTGCGAGCGGTCATGGAGAGTTCCCATCCAGTATTACCGTCGGAACAGTCGTGCTGGTCGACCGCATCCACTAGGTTCACCCTTTTGAAGTCAGTGTCCTGCGGCGGAAAGAGTCGACTCAGCGCGGAAAGGTATTTCACGGTCTCGCCAGCCTCGAAGTTGACGTTTGGGGAAGGGCAGGCCTGCGGCACGAACACAAACTCGCCGTCATCACCCTTCTCTCTATCGTCTCTGCTCTTTGCGAAATCCTGGACATTAAGCCAATCGCGCGCCTCCGTGTCGAGCTCGTCAACCTGAAAGTGAATATGCACCGCTGCCTGTACCTCTGGTGGCGCGACCGACTTACTCACTTCCGATCGCTCGCAGGTAAAGGTCACGTCGAACGATTTGATCATTTTGGCCCATCCGTGCGTCGCCTCTGACGCAGCCCTTTGCGCGCGTTCGAATCCGACCAGCGCGACCAACGCGGATCAAACGGCGACGGGATGCCAAGGTACTGCACTCCTCCTCGTCACCGCCAGCGTTTTGGCCACAACCCGCCCCGCTCGCCCGCCTCTGCAGGCTCCATCGCCTCGACGAGCCTGCCGACCAGTGAAGTGGCCTTTGGCAGGCCGAGCCGCGCGGGAACGTCCCACTCCTTGGACGTACCGTAAAAGGGCAGCACGACGTGGCGGAACATGGGCGGGGAGAAGTTGAGCAGGTCGAGGATGTGATGCGCCCGATCGTGGAAGGGCTCTGGGAACGCGGCAAAGATCGACGCGGGGAGCTCGAAAACGGGCACGGCCGCGGTGGCTGCCGCCGCCGCCGCCGCCGCGCCAACGCTGGCGGATCCGTGGGGGAAGAGTGCGGCGGCGGTAGTGTCAGCAGCATTTATGCGGCTAGTGTTGCGATCGAGAGAGAGAGAGAGAGAGAGAGAGAGAGAGAGAGAGAGAGAGAGAGAGAGAGAGAGAGAGAGAGAGAGAGAGAGAGAGAGAGAGAGAGAGAGAGAGAGCGACCCGCCAGAGTGTGACAAACGAAATTGATCGTCTTCGTGCAGCAAGTTAGCGGCTTGCTTAGTGGGGCTCTAGAGTGGGGTTATGAGTCCTTCGCCGGGCCATTCCTCAATGGGCCCGCTCGTCTATTAAAAAGTTTGCCGAGAAGTTCCCTCGTAACTATTGTTATGTCGGAGTCGGAAAGTAGTTTTGACTTGCGCAATGTGCAAAGTGCCCACAATGCTCAAGGCCAGCAGAGCGAGCGCTGTCCACGCGCAATCTGAATCCCACGAGGTCCCAAATGTTGCATCATCAACTTCTCTCACGATACTTTGTTCAATGACCACACCAGACTGAGGGAGTGGGAGTTCATTTTGAAAGAGCATTGAAAAAGAGTGAAATTCTTTACAACAGGGCCGAAAGTTCCAACGACAATGAAAACAAACTAACTTGCGAATATGAAAACAATACAACTTGCGAATATCTGTGGAAGGCGTGGATTTTCAGCGAGTCTCTGTCTTGCTGTCCACTTTCACACCGTAACGCTGCTCACGGATGGTCGGGATCCCCAAATCCTGACGTCGGGACTTGGACGCCGGGTCAAAGTACGGCTTCTCCCCCAACGACACAACCCTGTCCCCGACCCTCTTCCCGCCGTCGTAGTCCCACGTCGCCGTGTGCACCGTGCTCCTGTTATCCCAGATCGCCACGTCGTTCTTGTTCCACCTGAACCGCACGTGCAGGTCGTGGTTCTCCGCGTTCAGCCGAAACAGATACTGCAGCACCGCGTCCGACTCGTCCTTGGACAGCTCGTTGATGTGCTGCGTAAACGTGCGCGACACAAAACACCCCCTTCCACCCCGTCACCGGGTTCGTCCGGACCACCGGGTGTACCGCGACGTACCGGTCGCCAGTGTTCTCCGGCGCCCCGCGGACCTCGCGCGTCTTGAGTCCGCGCAGGTCCGCGATCGTCTTGAAGAACTGCGCCCCGTGCGTCGCCGTCAGGCCCTCGAGGAACGTCGCGAACGCAGGCGTCAGCCGGTCGTACAGCTCGTACGCGCTGCCCCACAGCGTGTCGCCGCCGGTTTCCGGCAGCGTGTGGATCTTGAGGATCGCGTAGTCGCTGGGGATCGGCTCGAAGGTGATGTCGCTGTGCCAACCGGCGCTGGCGAGGTCCGAGCGCGGGCCGAGGGTGTAGTATTCGTTGTTGCCCTCCGAGGTGATTTGACTGATTTCCTCGCCGTTCTCGGAGAAGGAGGCGATGGGGTGGACGTGCAGCTTGGATGTTGCGGGCTTGCCTGTGAGCTCGCCAAGACGACGGCCCAGCTCGAGTTGCTCATCGATAGTGAGCTCTTGGTTTCGGAAGAACACTACGTTGCGCCTAGAGACCGTAATGGCGAGGTCACGAATAAGGTCGTCGGAGTTTTCAGCTGTGGGTAAGGAGTGCAAGGATGGAAGGACCGGTCAGAAGACCAGAATCAGCGGGAAAAATGGAAGTGTATGAGTCATATAACCAACGAACCCTTGAGAAGCTGGGCAAGTTGTACGCCATTTTGAAATTCGGTTCCAATGTGAGGAGTCACGTCAAAGCGCTCGAACTTGTCCAGAGCCCCGGAGAGAGTCAGGGAGTTCTTCCGCAGGAGAGAAGACGCTTGCTGGACTGCGCTGTCTTTAAGAGTCAAGGCAGAGACGGCAGAAGCAGCAGCAACCACGTCGGCAGAGGCGGGTGGGGTCATTTTTGGATGAAGACTTGAGTCTGGAAGGAGCGTTGTCAGTGACTAAAGTGGTGAAGTGAAAGCCTTTTTATTTTCGCCTTGAGAAGGGAAGAGAAACAGAGAGGAGACAGAGAGGAGACAGAGAGAGAGAGAGAGAGAGAGAGAGAGAGAGAGAGAGAGAGAGAGAGAGAGAGAGAGAGAGAGAGAGAGAGAGAGAGACAGAGAGAGAGAGGAGAGAGACAGAGAGAGAGAGAGAGAGAGAGAGAGGTAATGTTTAAGAGAGTGAGCGCAAAGAGAGAGACTGATAACGGCGCGCAAGCACGCCTTTGTCACGAGCTCCGCGCGGCGCGTGGGCTGGATACGTTCTCTTTAGTGAGAGTAATCTATGATGAGTAATTCCGCAATTGGACGGGGCGATGGTGCAGCATACCAGTATTTAAAAACCTGGACACTAGGATCACGAAATTCGCGGTGGCGTGATTTGGTGGCGCTGCTCCATGTCATGTCAGGGAAGGAAAATATGGGAGGATGGATCAGCGGGGAATCAGCGGCTCCTTTCCCTTTCCAGCTTGACTGCCGCGAGATAAGTACGCATTCTTCTGCGCCGTGCGATGCGCCACAGTTTCCGTTACGCAATTCACTGGGGAGGGGGGGCCGTCATTGATGCCCAAAGCGCCTGAAGGAGAAGGGAGCTGCTGGCGACATATTCCACCTCGGTACGCTCACCGAACACCCGTTGTCCCCGCCTTGCATTATACCCTGCCGAGGGCCCCTCCTCCCCGAGTGCAACACATACACGTGCGATGGCGCCGATAAAGCCAAGAGCAGCGTCGCAACACGCTCGTCAGACCAACGAAACGCCAGCTTCAACACCCCCCCCCCCCCCCTGAAAGCGCGTTGACCTTGATTGTTGTCTTGTTTCACATAAGCCTGGCTGGCTGGGTGGCTGGGGGGAGGGGGTGGGGGAGGGGGGGAAGGCGCTGTGGAGTAGCTAGCTGTTTGTGTTTGGCGACAATTGGTGGTGATCTTGGCCCTTTGCCCTGTTTCTTCTTCCTCTTCTTCCTCTCCTTGGTCTCTCTTCTTCTCGTGCCTGCATTCTTTTCAAATTGGTGTTTTTGGGCGGCGGCGGTGGGTGCACAACACATCAATATTCGTATCACCCAAGAAGCATGCATGTTTTTTTTTTTTGATGTGCACGAAGAAGACCAGGGGTGTGCGCTTGTTGCTGCTGTCGTATGTCTTCAAAAAGCAGATAGACAGACAGACAGACAGACAGACAGACAGACAGACAGACAGACAGACAGACAGACAGACAGACAGACACCCCACATCGCACATTTTCTTTCTTGGTCTGCCAGTCTGTCAGTCAGTCAGTCAGCCTGTCTGCCTGTCTGTCTGTCTGTCTGTCTGTCTGTCTGTCTGCTGATTGCTCTATACCCAACAAACCCCTGTGATGAAATAGAAAATAGGGTTTCCGCCAAGCTGGGCGAATGAGGGTCTGTCGCGCGCTGCCTGCGTGTGGTCTTCCCTCTCGCTCTCTGCCTTCTGTCTCTCCGTTTCTTCCGCTCTTGTCTTTGTCACGCGGCCTTGCCTCTCGCTCTCTCTCTGTCTCTCTCTCTCTCTCTCTCTCTCTCTCTCTCTCTCTCTCTCTCTCTCTCGGTCAATCTATCATCTGTCTGTCCGTCTGCTTATTTGCGTGTCTGTCTCTCCGATGCGTTCTACATGTTTTCTCATTTTTTCATTTGAATTCTCGGAACTACAAAAATTGATTGATTGATTGATTGATTGGTTGATTGGAAGCTGCAGACCCCATTGTACCTTTTACCCTTCTTCTTCATACGGGCACGAGGAAACGTGGGGGGGGTGGTACAATATATGCTCCTCCTCGCTCTTGCACGAGCGTCGTCGGACGGCGGCGGCGGCGTTGACTTCGCCAACAGCAGCAGCAGCAGTGGCAGTAGCAATGCGTCGATAAGCAGCAGCACCAGCAGCAGCAGCGCCGTTGTCGTCGGAGAGCTGTCCGTGATGGCCGCGTTCCTGATCTTTGCCCCGTCCATCAACGCATCCATCTCCATGCTCAACCTGATTGCCTGCATCGCCCAAGAGAACGCCGCCCGCCGCCGCCGCCGCCTCCTCCGCCTCCGCTACCTCCGTCGCGGCGGTGGCGGCCCCACCGGGGACGGCTCCTCGTCGTCGGCTTTGTCGTCGGCGGCGTACTCGTCGTCGTCATCGTGGTCAGGATCGTCGTCGGCTGCGGCTTCCGCGGCGGCGGCGCAGCGCCCGCTGCTGTCGCTCGCGCAGCAGGCGATCGCCGCCGCCACCGTCATCAGCCTGCTTGCCGATCTCGTCATGTTCTACATTGTCGTGCGCTCGTCGCTCGAAAGGTACGTTGTTCGCATCTCCTTGCAACGATGTTCGTCGCATCTCGCCGCCGTCCCTTTTTCTAATGAATGAAATGACCCATCAAATCAATCTGCCCCGCACACGTACACACACACACACACCCGCACACACGCACACGACAGGGGCTGGGCCGACATGACAAAGTGGATCGCCTTCTTCACAGTCCTCAAGCGCATCCACAGCATCGTCGCCGTCCACATCACCTTCCTGCGCTTCCAGATTGTCACCGGCCGCTTCCGCTCTCGCCCGCGCCTGCGCCATCCCCGCGGTCCCTCCGCCCCCTCCTTCCTCGGCTTCTTCACTCGCGGCGGCGGCGGCGGCCTCGGTCGCGGCGCCGCAAACCTCCCCGCCGTGCTCTCCACCGCGGCCTACGCCGCCCTCGGCGTCGCCGCCGTCGCCTGCCAATTCACGGCGTACGTCGCCAACGACTGGAGCCTCGCCCGCAGCAAGTACAGCCCCGCCTTCAAGGCCTACCGCGCCGTCTCCCTCGTCGCTACCACTTACTTTGCCGCCGTCGGCCTCTACACGGACGTCGCCCTCGTCGCCCTGACCGCCCGCCTGTTCCGCCCCGACGACGACAAGAACGCCGCCACCGCCGCTCTGCCCCCGAAACCACTGGCCGTCGCCGCCTCGCCGCCGCCGCTGAGCGCGTCCGCCTCCGTCTCCTCCTTCGAGCACCTCACCCTCACCCTCACCCGCGCGCCGCCGCCGCCCACACCCGCTTCGGCAACGGCGCCGCCCTCCTCCTCCGCCTCTTCCGCCGCCTCCTCGCTCCTGACCTCCCCGCTGACCCGCGTCAAAAAGTACTACAACCACTCGATCAACCTCGCCTACGAGATCGTCCTCTTCCTCGCCTTTGTCGCCCTCTCCGTCGCCTTCTTCTTCGACCCCAGCTTCCACGCAAGCGTCTTTGTCGAGCAGGCGCTCCTGGCGTTCGTCGCGTGGAACGGGTACGTGCTGCTCCACGTCGCCGTCAGAGATTCCCTGGAGAATGACGGCGGCGGCAGCGGACAGGGTGGAGACGGTGGAGGCGGCGCCGGCGAGGAGGAGGGTCGGTGGAAGACAACCGGCGCGCCGGCGGAGGGGTGGAGGGTGGACCCGGTGCTGCCGGGGAGGGCGGCCGCGGCGTCGGCATGGTGACTGACCGACACGCCCCCCCGGGTATAAAGGGATTCTCTCTCTTTCTTTTTTTTTTTCTTCTTTTTTTTTTCTTTTTTTTTTCTTTTCTCAGCATGGTTTGTTATGTACCCCAGCCAAACTCTTATTCTCTTACTCTTTTATGTTATTTTGTTAAATGAGGGGAGGTGCTCGTGTCGTGTCGGGCGTAATATTCCCTGCGACCCGCTCCTCCCACCCCTCCCAATCCCGACCAAAGTCTTTTTTTTTTTTTGTAGGTGTGTGGCAGTCCCCCGAATATATATATTTTTTGCAGTACAAACGTTGGCGTTGAATGGTGCGCCTTTGAAACCATGGAGGGGCGAAAAAGAAAAAAAAAAAAAAATTGCGCACGCAAAATCAGTAGTAGTGGTATGAAAGTAGTCAACCAACATTTTGAGAAAAATTGCGACGCTCTGACTTTTAGACGCGCGGGGGGTCAACACAGGTGAGTCTCGTTCATTTAAGCTCCCCCGGGGAACAAAGGAAAAATGTACTAACAGTAGGAATTTTGGTGTATTGGGAAAGAAAAAAAAAAGCTCCTTCGTTTGTGTCGGGCTCTGGGATTGCATCATTCGGCAAAGGGGTAGGGGTAAGACGGGAGAGGGAGGAGAAGCCATCATCCTTCCACACCCCTTCCTCACTACCCCCCATCGGATCCGGAACTGGGATCGAGAAGAACAGAAAAAAAAAACACACACACAAACACAAAAAATCAGAACAGGTGCGAGTTTTCTCTCTTCTCCGGCGTGCAAATTCAGCGTCGCCCCTTTTTTTTTTTTTTTTTTTTTTTTTTTGAGGGGAGGTGAGGATTGCGGTGTGTTTTTTTTTCAGCAAAGGCAGTGACCAAAGAAAAAAACGTGAGTTCGTTTACCTTCCCGCTCAAACTTTTCGCTGCATTTTTTTTAACGCAAAAGGAAGAGTGAGAGTGAGAGAGAGGTGAGTCATTTCAGATTGTATGCGACCGCAAACACTCTGCAAATCTCACAAATGACTGTTCGTAGAAGCGGGAGGGGTGTGTGCGTGTGTGTGTGTGTGTGGGAGGCGGGGGAAGTGTGACGTTAGAAATGAATAAAACTAAAAGAGGGTTATCAGGGGCATAGACTTGCCTTGAGTTTTGTCGACTATCACTAATGTTCAGCCCAATAAAGAGAAACAATATATCGTGGGGGTTAACTTTTTTTCCCCCAACTCGATGTAGCAAATCACACGTACTGGCTGGGGATGCGATGCCGCGACGACCAGTTGTGACGGCTACGTTTTGAATTTTTTTTTTTTTTTTTTTTTTTTTTTTTTTTTTTTCGGGGAAGGGTTGGCCTTCAGCCGTGTCTGACGCACTTTGCAGCGTGGGTTGGATCAGAAGACTTACGAATCTTGTTCATGCCTAAGAGAAAAGGAGAGACGTTAGACAAACAGGAGAGGAGGACTAGCTTGATGTAACTTTACGTGATAGTTGGGCATTTATGCTATTGGGTGCTTTTTTTTTTTTGTTTTTTTTTTTTGTTTGTTTTGAGGTTGGTGGGTGGGAAGGGCCGAAGACTTACGAGTCTTTACGTGTCCAGCTTTTCCCGAGAGTATGACGGGGCGAAAACGGTTAATGTCATGGAAACCCCGCCCCAGAACAAAATCCCCGTTCACGTGCGGGTTTCGCCGGTACGGTCTCTCACCTGTGCGTGAGCTTCTTCCGCCGACCGGTAAAACTTGAAGAGAGCGGGCGATTAACCAGAATACACAGGGAAAAGCGAAGAAAAAAAAAAAAAGAAAAATAAATAAAAGAAAGCGTTTGCCAAAAAAAAGGGAAGTTTCGCTCACAGCTGCCAGGCAGTCCTTGATTTTTCGGAGCGGCGAGAGCGGCGGGGATGTGAGCGGACAGGACAAGAAGGACGAGCGTGAGAAGGGCGGCGACCGACGGGCGGAGTGGGGTCATTTTCTACAGGATAAGGCGAGGGCGCAGAGAGGGTTTTTGTCCGTTGTAACATCGAAGATATCGCGTTTAAATAGTGTCGCGAGAGGGCTGCGCCGAATGGGCTCAGCCTGGTGCCGTTGCATTTTTTCGTAAGTCTTGGCTTCGCCACCTCTTGCGCCGCGCCCCGGGTTGTGAGGGGTTTCCGCGAGTCCCTTCCATTTTTGGGTGGGAATGATGGAAGTGGTCGAGACCCAGAGCTCCGCGCATGACCCGCACGTCGGCGGACTTTGGACGCGCGTCGTCCGCGCCCAAATGACTTGTAACAGAAAAAAAAATAAGGAAAAAAAAAAGAAGAACTCGGTTGGCGCAGCACAGTAGATTCGAAAAACAGGGTCGCTGGTCACGACTCAGCCGCTTGTAAAAATAGCTTTCAGATGAGAATATGAGGAGTGGTAGATATTCGGACGTACATGTACACTCTGTGTAATTCCAACAAACGTGAACGCAAGGCTGGCGAAAGAAAGGGCAGTGTAAATGAGAAAGAAGAGACAGATAGCAAAAGCATATTTGCAATCGCTTTGTGAGCACGAGACGAGACGAACAACTTTTGTGGGTGGGCGGCTGCAGCACGGAATCTGCTAACGGAGTGTGATTCATTCCTCGTTCACATGCCCTCACCACCACCACCGCGCGTGCGCGCGAAGACCGTCAACGGCGCGTTGGGAAGTTGACTGGGCCACGAAAAATACCCACGATTCTGGGGGGAAGACAAGGAAAAAGAAGGATGAAAGCGTGGGGCTCGCCCCACGGAAAAATGGGAGAAAGAATGTGAGAAAGCCCTAAATAACCCTTCCTCCAGTATAAATAGTCAACCAAACAGGGAACACAACTTTCATCTCAACTCATAAACTCAACACACACACACACACACACACACACACTCTCTCTCTCTCTCTCTCTCTCTCTCTCTCTCTCTCTCTCTCTCTCTCTCTCTCTCTCTGCAAAAAAACCCGGTCTCATCCCTCCGACCAACACTCAGAACAAAAAAAGAACAATGTCGCCCATCACCCCTCTCGGAACCCCCGCCGTCTCCGCCTTCACCACCACCGTGCCCGGTCTCGGTTCCACAACCCGCAGCACCACCAGCCGCACGCCGACCGTCACAACCGGCGCCAAGCGCCACCCGTCGCCCTTTGCCCGCTTTGCGTACAAAAAGTTCGACACCGAGGCATCATCGTCGTCGCCGTCGTCGTCGCCGTCGTCGGCAAAAAGCCCGACTTCTCGCGTCTCCAAAAGCTCTGCCGCCGACGCATCTACCGATGCAAAGCTCGCGCAGCCCGTCAAGGTCAAGCGCGCTCCCATCATCATGTACGGCTCGTACCGCATGGGGTCGGCCATTTAAGAAAAGGGCGATGAGCGACACGTTGAGGATTCTTCTTCGGTTAATGTTTGACAGCTGACGCGCCGGCTCTGACGAAGCAGGACCGCCTTACCTCGATCCCAACGAACCGCGATCTTGTCGCGAGGTTTCTTGGTTGACGACGGGTTCCCCCCTTGAAAAAAGGGACATGTGTGCAGCGGATGCCTGGTTGATCGCGAAAGCTGTCCCGGATTCGCTCCTTTGATATCACTTTCGATTTTTCTTTCTGTGCCTGGACTTTGAAACCTCCTGCTTGTACTCTTTCCTCTCCTTCTTTCTCTCTCTGACTTTCTCGAACCGTGACTCCCTGTTTTCCTCATCCTCCTATCCCTACACTGGCCGAAAATACGAATGGAATAAAACCCGGCAAATCTCATGACCATAATTTGTATGTCATGGGCGCAGTCCAGCGGAAAGACTCGACTCGGTATCTATTTGATGACGGAGCGCAATGGGTGCTTCTTCGTTCTTTCGCCGAGGCCGCGTGGCTCTCTTGTACGGACTTTTCTTGTTCTGCTTTCGCCAGCACGTTTTGGAAAGTTTGGCTCTGCCTGTCCCACGCCGGCGTAGAGACGCCAATTCCGACGCCCGTTCAGTTCAGCTGTTCCTTCGCGGTCTTGCGCTCTGCTGGGTTCGCCGCCTTTGCGCTCGTGATCGCATTCGTTGCTCCGCTTAGCACCATCTGCGATTAGGTCGATTTGACTTTTGCCTGTTCTCCCACGAGTCGAAAACGAAATAATGCGACTCTCCCGCGGTGGATCGCGTCCCCATCTTTTCCTACACGTCAACTATTCTTTGAGCTCTTCCGGACCAACGGGCGGGCTTGGACTCCACTTGGGGGATGAATTTGTCGTCTCCTGCTCTGTCTTCTTCTGACAAATCCGCGACAATTCGCAAAAGGTGACTTGTCCCTCAATTTCCTTTCCTTTCCTTTTTTTTTTTTTTTTTTTTTTTTCTTTCTTTTCTTGTTGTTGTTGTTTCCTTTCTCGTTTTTTCTCTCCTTCCTTGGGTAAAGCGACTCTTCCCCCCCAACTTACTTTTTCCCGTCCCGGTTTGGCCCACGAAAAGTAGAGCACATAACGGACCCCAGCGCCGTATAAAAAAGGTGGGGATCTCCAGAAGAATCTCCAGAAGAACCAGCAAAAGGAAAACTCCCCCGCTCCTACAGCACCTTCACGGCACACACACACACACACACATAAACTCAAAGAAAGTCCACCTTAAAACGATGCCATCCTGGTCCTCGCCCACATCTCGTCACGAGAGCAAGCCCTCCGATCGCACCCACCTCTTCCGCTTCACGCACGCAAGGCTGCGCTCGCCAGACGAGACGGCCTCAGACCCACTCCTGACGTCAAGCAACCAACGGCACCGAACTGCGGTCGGCGCGCCAACCGCCCCCAAGCCCGCCCTCAAGAAACCGCCAGTTGTTGACTTTGCAGCTTTCCAGTCGTCTCGGATATGAGGGGCTTTTTGCAATGACTCTTTGTTTGACTGCCGAGTAGGGCACCCCCCGAGACATGATGTTGGACGTGTTGGGGTCTTGTTCGAAAGAGACCGTCTTCCGGCAGCATTGACGCCCGCTGGGCGATCGCTGGTGGATGCGAATGGTGGGTAGGAAATGAGAGGTTTTCGCTTCCTTCTTGAAGAAATTCAGCCCTCGAACCTTTTGGATCATACAAGTTGCTTCTATTACGCTTCATCCACCTTGCGCTTCCTTTTTTTTTTTTCTTTTCATTTTTTTTTATGATTCATTCCCGTTGAGCGGTCACAATAAAGTCGCCATTTGCTTTCTTTGATGCCTCTTTGTCCTCTGCCTTCGCGCTGCCTGCGTGCCGAGACGGTTTTTCTTGGAAAATTCTGTTTTTCGGGCGAGCGCCATTTTTTTTTCTTCTCGAAGTGGTGGCACACCACAATTATCTTTCAAGCGTCGGCGACGGTCTTGTGAGTTGTGCAGTGATTTTGTTATCGCCGCTCCATCTTTAGCTGGCCTTTTCGTCGTCCCCTGCTCCGAGTCGACTGGAATTAGAGTTGTTGTTGTAGCAGTGTGCCGCGCATTATGTGTTGAAAAGTCGATCCTCGGCAACAAACAAACAACGAAAGAAAAGAAAAACGAAGAAGCGGCAAGTTTTTCTTTTTGTTTTTTTTTTTTCCTTTTTTTTTTTTTTTTTTTTTTTCTTCAGCAGGCGGCAGAACACGGGATTCGGGTAAGGGAAGGCAATAACTCTTCCGAGACGCCCTGTGCGATCCGGATAAACTCGTTGATCGGCGGGGCTGGTGTGTGACTGTTGCTTTGCAAGTCGGGCGAAGCCACGTAACCGCAATGATTCTTTGGCCGCCGTGTGCAGGGGCGGGGACTCTGGCTGGTTGCCTGTCGCGTGCTGGCCGTGCGGCAGTTGCAGCACTTTTTTTGACTGCCCCACGAATCTCTCGGCCTGATTGGTTGATTGATTGATTGATTCGATCTGTGTCTCTTGTTTGCTGATTTTCGGAGATCAATTGTTTTTCGTGGGGCCGCGGTAAAATAACAAAAAAAAAAAAAAAAAAAAAAAAAAAAGAAGGGAAAACTGTAGCGTCGTGGAAGAATCTCGGAAAATACCCGGAGGCGCGTGGACATGCAAATCAGTATATAATAAACTGCTGCTGTCGAACAGGGGTCACCTAAAAAAAAAGTCAAGCAGCACATCCAAGTTCCCCATAAAACAACAACATGCCAGCAATCTCCTCGTTCGGCGCGCCGGATGTCTCCTGCTTCTCCACCGTGAGCCCGCACATCCGCGGAATCGCCGCAAATACTGCTCCGGTGCGACCCTTCCGAATCAGCGGCAGCCCCTTCGAGTTCTCTCGCCGTCCACGCTTCGTCAGGCTGGACTCCGACTCGGTCGTCGCCGGTTCTCCTCCGAGCACCGCCGCCACCGCCGCCGTCGCGCCGCGCAAAAGGGCCACGAAGCCAGCCGTTCTGGACTCGACTCTTCGCTATGTCTCGCAGCTCTGACTGGCCTACTCCTATCTTCCCACCCTTTTCTTCCCTCACCACCGCCGTGAATCGGTCGTGTCGCACCGCGGGGATGTTCCGCGAGAGTGCTTTGGGGGGAGGGCCTACGATTGCTGAAAGATTGCAGTGGGTCGGTGTGAGCCTTTTTTTGATGACGGCGAGGTCTTGGTTGATGGACTATCGTCTGTCCCGGCTCGTTTTTCGTCCATTCTTTTCCTTTTCTTTCCTCCTTTCGTGCTTGGCAATATCTCTTCCTCGCTTTTTCTCTTCCTCACCCCACCAAACGACTTTGTTTCCCCGTCCCAGAAGTCGCGAACCTCGTGAGATGATGTGCTTTTTTTTTTTTTTTTTTTTTTTTTTTTTTTGAGACCCCGCCCTTTTGTTTCTTCTTTGCCAAAGACAAATTGAAGTTATAATGAACCTCTTAGTCCTGATGACACAGCCCTCGCTTCCACAATCCACCTTCTGAAAATTTCAGTTCCTGGGTCCGGTCAGATGGGTACGAGTTACGAAGAAGGCAATGTTGTACGAAAAAAATGGGTTTTTTAGCTCAGCGAGGAGGAGCAAAATTAAACTAGGTGTGTGTCTGTGGCTGTGTGCAAGATTGGGTGTGTTTCGAGAAAGCGTTACGACATGCGACGCGCCTCTGTCCTCGCTTTTTCGCGAGTGCGAAAACCGTGTTTCCACAACGACGGGGTTTGAAACGGGCTCGTATATTTGCACACGAAGAGTCTCACTCGAAGCTTGTGAAGGCCACTTATGGGCTTGAACGCCTTTTGGTTGTTTTTCGACGATGTGTCGCGACAGCTATTAAACTGTTTCTTGGCCTCCAAGGTTCAAACTCGGTTCAACGAGTTGCTCTTTTTTTGGAAAGTGTCCGCAAGGTGAAGGGCAAAGTGAGCAAAAAAAAAAAAAAAAAAAAAAAAAAAAAAAGTGGGGGTGCAATCTGATCTTGTTGGTTGTGAAACCAGCTGCCAGCAACCTGCCGGAACGGACTTGTGGGAGTTGTGCACTGTTAAAAATTCCAATAGTACTAACGGCCCAAGCAGTGGCAGGTGAGGGGGCGAGACATCCCACCCCTCTCCCTCTTGTCCAGTTTGGTCATGTGAGGTTGCTGGTCTCTCGGAATTTAGTATTGTAATTTCCAACAATTTCTTGCTTTTTTTATTTTTTTTTTCTCGGTCCACACGAGGGGCGCAAGGCGAAAGTTTTTCCATCCGAGCCTCCACGACGAACGGAAACTATGCTACCGTGTATCCACGGCTTTCCCTGCTTTCTAATGAAAAAAAAATTCCGCCCATTCGTTTCATATCAAGCCGCCGCAACAACCTGGCTTGTGCGGTGCGCAAGAGCCGTTTTGCACTGGCGGACGCTGCCGCTCAAACCCTCCCAAACCAGCGTCACTTCGACCATCCCAATCAGTCGTCTTTGAATCCACCCCATCGAACAACGTCAACCCCGAGCTACGCCTGACATACAACCACCAACACCCCAGCTCCCGCCAACATGTCCGACGACTCCGCATCCTCCCCGTCCCCCACCACCGCGCCGTACCTCGTGATCAACTCGACGCTCCCGCAAACCCGCTTCGACGTCTGCTGGCTCGAGTCCGTCAACGGCGGCCAGGCCTGGTCCAAGCTCGTCGGCTGCGCCCTCGCCATCTACTGCTGGTCGCTGTCTTCTAAGAAATCCCTGTGGAACGTGCTCCTCGTCCACGCCGTCACCGGCATGCTGGGTACACTGATCGAGGACGGCTGGGTCGCCGCCGCGAACTGCGGGTTCCAGAGACCGGGGGTCGTATCGGCCGCGTCGTGGATGCTGCTGGCGAACGAGGTGAACTGGATTTTGCACGAGAGCATGGTGAGAAAGAGGGTGGGGTGGGTTTTTTTGTTTTGTGTGTGTGTGTGTGAAACAAAAACCCAACCACACATACAAAAAAAAGACCGTCTACTACTCGTACATCAAAACCAAAGTCGTCATCCGCAGCCCGCACATCGACTCGCTCCTCCACAAAGCCCTCTGCCTCCTCTTCCTCTTCTTCGCCGGCGCCCGCCTGAACATCGGTCGCCTCCGCTACTCGGCAAACCTCCTCTCCGACCCGGACATCGAGCTCGCCCACAACTTTGCCTTCCTCATCTGGGGCCTCGCCGATCTCGTCCTCATGGTCCTCCTCGTCCTCAACGTCCTCGACTACGCCGCCGGTCGCAGTCGCAGTCGCAGTCGCCAATCCCGCCAGCACCGGCCGACGACCGCGGCGACGACGACGACGACCCTCCAGCAAGGCGAGTTCGTCCTCAAAACCCTCCTCAACTCCTCCATCCCGCGCTTCGCCGTCATCTTTGCAAACACCCTCCTCATCTGCCTCGTCAACTTTGTCGCCCACTACGCCGACCACGCCGCCATCGGCTACCTTACGCTGCAGAACGTGTCAAAGTTCGCGTGGATGGTCAAGGGCTCGTACACGACGCTGCTGCTGCTGGATATACTCATGACGAGGTTTTTGCTGTTTGCCGCGGGGACCGCGGGGACCGCGGGGGAGAGATCGTTGACGGCGGTGGGGGGGGAGGAGGAGGACGGGGTGAGGTTGGAGGCGGTGGGATCGGCGGCGGCAAGACGCGGGGCGGCGCTCAGGAGTCCGGGCGGCGAGGAGAAGCTGTCGAGCGGCGGCGGCGGCGGCGGATCGACTGGGTCACGGCCGACGGTGATTTTGATGCCGCCGCCGGGCGCCGCCGCGGGGTTGGCGGCGGGCGGCGCAGCCACGCGCAACCCGAGCGTGCGGCGGTTGGACGAGGCGCGCGGCGAGGCCGGCAACGGCGGCATAGGCGCCGCGCGCGGCAGGGCGCGGGCCGGGTCCGCGGCGGCGGCGCCGCTGCTGGTGCCGATTGTCGGCGCGCCGGCCGCGGACCCGGCCGCTGCCGTGCGGTCGCCGGGCCTGTCGAGCGCGAGCGGCGGTGGTGAGGTGGGCGAGTCGGAGGGGGGCGACGACGCGTGGTGGACCCCGGCCGGGCCGGTGGTGGGGTTTGCAAAGAACGGTGGCGGCAGCGGCGGGGGAGGAGGAGAGCGTGGCGCGTTGAGGAGGGGAGGCAACGAGCGGCCGGCGGCGACGGCGGCGCTCGCTGCTCCGCGGATGCGGGTAGAAGAGGGTGTGTAAAAATTGGGTTTGGAGGGAGTCGCGGTTATTTTTTTTTCTTCTTTCTGAAGGGGCTGGGCGGGCGCGTTGTTGTTGATGAATGGGGAGACCGCCAGGTTGTGGGACATTTCGCACCACCACTGTTTTGTTACTACTGCTTTATCGGATTGCATGTTTGTTACCCAATGCAGTGGCTTTTGGATCCGGGAGAAGCAATACTCAAAGCAAGTTATATGAAAGGCGGGCGCCCGCCACGACCGCCTCTCTTTCATTTGCTTCGGTGCTCATATGCCCATTTATTCTTGTTGTTCTTCTTCTTTGTTAGAAGGAGAAGGGCGCATGTGGAAGTGTTGCCAAAGCGGGGGGAATTGAGCAGTTGTTTCTCGTTCGCGGAACTCGGTCTGATTTCATTGTATCGAATAGGTTTCCTGTGCAACCACAAGCAACTTCCTCAGCTCCGCCATCGTGTCGTGCGGCAGCACCCGCGGCTGGGTTGACTTGTGAAATTTGGTTGCGTTTCTGAGCCGGAAAGCCCACTCGACAACATACTGGAACAAATCACACTCCGCTCCCCTTTGTTTTCACGCAAGCACGGACTGAACCACCCGCAATGCCATGTGCGGGTGAAACGATGAGGGCCCCGTTTCGCCGCCGCTCCGCTCCCGAAGCACAATGGGATTCCGGATTTGGGTTAGGGTTTGGCCATCTAAGCTCCGCTCGCTGCCACATACAAAAACCATATGGGGCGAAAGCTAAATATATTTATTATCAACTTTCCTATTATTCTCAGCCAGCCAGCCAGCCTTCCTCCGCGCAGCACCAGCAGCTGGCCCGCCGCGTCCTCGACCCCCTATGCTCTGGAGTCACCCTAGTGCTCGTCGTGTGCGCGCTGGTTGCTGTCGGCCCCCACGGCACCCGCCGCGGCGGCGGCAAAAAACATACTGATGACCCGGCCGTCGTAGCGTCTACTTCATCTCGTCCCCGGAACCTCGAACGCTTTGGAGGGCCCCGTGGAAACCGTGGGAGGTGACCGTCGAGGTGAACTACGCTCCCCATGAACCTGCTCAAGCTTGAACCCGCCCCCCTCGCGACGCTTCTTATTGCACCCCTAGTTCTCCAGGCGATCGCCCGCGGTCGATTGTTTCCCCCTTACTGAATGTTTGAGTCCAGGTCGGGGAAAGAATCAAGGAGGACACAAGCAACAGGGCCGGCGTGCAGAAGGCCTCCTCCGACGGGAAAACGAACAACGCCATTTTCAAGCAGAATCAGTACGGAGAACCGTTTGACCAGCACGAGGTCGCCGCTACTCGCGCAGGTATGTCGGTACTGCAACGTAGAACGACGACCCCCCCTCCTGATGGCGCCCCGCTTTTCCACATCTCAATATTACTTCCCTTCCTTTTTTTAGTTTTTTATTTTATCTTAATTATCCAGCCGGGCAGCTCATCTCCGCAGAAGGGAACCGCATGATCCAGCACAAGGTCGGCGAGATGGGGCTCAACGACTACCTAAAGCAATGTGAAGAAGGAGTACCCAGCGCACTGGTTTGAATCCGTTGTCCAGGATTTAGGATTGGCAACCCCAAGTTGAGCGACACATCAACAACCAGATCCAGTCCCCAGCAGAGCAGAGTCGGGTACGTGCACATGAACCCCCACGCGGAAAATATCCGCGTCACGCCGGAAGAGCAGACGAAAGGGACACCAGTTGAGTTACATTTACCGTTCGTGCTCTTTTTTTCTTTTTTTTTTTTTTTTTTTTTTTTTTTTTTTTTGCTGAGAGGGCGATTGAATATGAATATGGAAACCCGCAGAACAAACCCATGGGCGCCAAAGCGGGCGGCGGCTCAGCCAAAGGCAAAGGCGGCGAAAGCGGGCGGAGGGAGCGGAGCCGGCGCCGGCGCAGCCAAAGGTAAAGGCGAGGACGGGGGCCGACGGTGGTGGCGGAAGCGCCGCGGCCGCCCGCCAAAACGGGAGAAAGAGACACGAGCGGCGTGCGAAAGGACTGGGCGTCCCGCGTTGCGCGCTGTGGAGGGTCGTTTTCGTCTCGGGATTTTTGGGAGCGCCTATCCGTAGACCCCCAGACAAACAAAATGATGCCCTCGGCTCCGCGGCGCAAGTGGGCGTATGCTAGTCAAGGAGCGGCTGTTGGCAGCGGGTTCACCCCTAATGCAAAGGAGCGAACCACGCATCGCTACAACTCTCCCTGGCCACCGCCGTCCTTGAGGATCCACCGCAGCCTTGCGGTAAACCGCTCCCGACGGGTGTGGGATGGATGGTATCGAAATTGGCCGCTGAGAGGACGGCTGAGCAAATCGCGTGCCTGATCTGGCGCGATTTATTCGGTCCTCTCCCGCCCCCTCCCGCTCCCTCGTAGTGGTGATCTGCTCAAATCTGGTGTGCGTATCAGATCAGACTTGATCCGCTTGAGCATGCCGCTATGTTTGTTCGCTTTCTTCCTGCAGCTCCACCAGAGCGATACTCTCTGTTCTTCCCATCTTCGCCGTGTCCGTACCATGCTGGCTACCCTCAGAGACAGCGTCCTCCGTGTCGTTCAACAGTCTATGCTTTTCTTAGAAGAGGGGGGGGGGGGGGGGGGTGAACGAATAGGTGCTCCCTTTTTTTTCTCTCCTTTTTCATTTGTAAGTTCACTTCCAAGCAATATCTACAGAAAGAGAGCGGAAAACGACTTATTCCTGAAAACTAAATTTGTGGTGTCTTCGTGCAAAGTAACCATCAGAAGACAAGAATTAACTAGGGTGCCACCTGTGAAGGAAAAGGCAGGAGCAATTTGTTTTGTGGACAAGGCCATGATCGGGACATTCAAACTACTTGGGCGCAAGAAGCTCACACCTAAGAAAACCTGTTCAGGTAGTGGCGATAGCGAAATTTGTCGCAGCAAAATGATACCCAGTATCCTTGGAGCATCTCCAGCGGTGATCCAAATTCTTGTTTTTTCACTTTTCCCGAGCTGGGATGGAAACAGTATTGTGACCACAATAAATGGATAGAAAAAGGATAAAAAAATTACAAAAGATTGAATAACAACACACGTAACTCGCTTCCGGGTACAGAAGTACGCTGGCGAAAGTGTTTTTTCTACGACACTGGGCGCTCCAAATTTTTCTTCAAACGCCCTCCGCGCCCCCTCCACGAAACCCAGTTCCAAACAGCGATCAAAAAGTCCTTCTTTTGCTCGAGGTTTGGAACAGCCCTCCACCAAAAAAAAAAAAAAAAAAAAAAAAAAAAAGCGTTAAAATAAGAATAAAACGAACCTATTTCCCGGGCCCCGCGCCAGGCGTGCACGAGCCGAGAGCGCGCCGGTACACTTGCCCCACCGCGCCGCCGGTGCGGAAACGGAACCCGTGCTTCTCGCACGCTTTTACAATCTCTTTTTTCTCGAATCTCTGCTCGTTTTTGACGTCGATGTGCTTGTCGTCGAGTTTGTGCGCTGAGCGAATTGGGTTGGATTGAGGTTAGGTTGGGGGTTGGGGGGGGGGAGAGCGCGAGTGTGGCGAAAAATGGGGTTTCAGAATTAGTCGGGCGGCGGACGAGAGCTGCGCTAAGCCCGGGACCCACTGGGGTGGGAGAGGCGGAGAATCGTGCTTACCGTTTCCCCAGTCTATGAGCTCCGCCTTTGCGCCTTTGTACTGTGATATTCGAAAAGGCGCTGTAAGACTGCGTCTTCCACGGGAAAAAACCCCCCCAAACTGTCAATTTAATAACTCAACTGACTTCCCAGGCAGCTGCTCCTGAGGCGTGATGCGAATGTTGTCCGGGTGGACGTCCAAGTGCGCGTATCCGACTTGCTTCTGCTGGTTCACGATCTGCTTGTTGATGTGGTCGCTCAGCTTGGGCTTGCCGAGCCGCTTTACAAGGTTGTCGTCGACTTTTTGGTACGCCTTCTTCGCAGCGGGGTCTTTGCTCGCCTGCTTCAGGTACTCGTTGAGCCCCATCTCGCCAACCTTGTGTTGGATCATGCGTTTTCCTTGGGCAGCGATCAGTTGGCCAGCTGCATATTTTACAAATCGGATAAAGCAGAAGGCGGAAAAAGTGGGTGAGAATACGATTACGGATGCCCGCGCCAACAGCGATGAGGGCTGGGGTGGCGGGAAAGGGCGGTGGGGAGGGGGAAGGGCTTGGGCAGCCTGTTCCAGTGTTCAGCCCGCTCGAACCTTTGCGCGTTGCATCCACCTCGTGTGGGCCAACTGATTCTCCGAGCCGATACTTCTTGTATACAGCATTATAAGTTTTTCCATCTGTGGAGGCCTTCTCCACGTCGGCCCTGGTGTTCACTTGTGCCTTTATCTTTTCCCCAACCTATTCGTGAAAATTCAATAAGGCTTGCGTAACTAAAGATCTGCGAGCGTGTTGAGGAGAAGAGTTTCTCACCTTGACCGTCACTCCTCCCACAGTCTTCAGACGGACGCCGCCGCCGCCGGGCCTGCCCTTTGGCCGCTCAGCTCGCACCTCGGACGTGGCGGTCTTATCCTTTTGCTTCGCGTTAAAGGCGGCGGCTCCCCCGGCGGCGGCGACGGGCCTGGCTTTTGGCCGCTCCGACGGCATCTCGGACGCGGGGGCCTTGTTCTTCGCGTTGGAGGTGCCGGCGGCGGAGGCGTGATGGACGACGGCAAGCGCGAGGACGATTAGAAGCAGTTTCACCGCCAGTGCGATGGTGGTGGCCGCGCGCGGCCGGTTGGCTTGACCTTGCCGGTTCTGGTGACGGCGTGAACGATTGCGAGTGCGAGAAGATGGGGCAGCGGATGAGGCAGCCGCCGCTGCACCTCCTTCACAGCTGGCGTGCCGAGCAGTCGTGGACATGGATTGGATGTGGGAAATTGAGAAACAGGTCGTGCACAATTCTCTTTACTATTTTTTTTTTTTTTTTTCCGCTCAAAATTCGCTGTGGGCTGAGCCAGATGCCACGGTCGGACTTCCATCCCCCTCCGCCCCTCCGGCGGATCCGTTGCGGAAGCGGCTGCGGGATGCCCGTCAACAGAAAAGGCGCGGCGTTGGAGACGGTGTCTGGACGGCAGTAGTGAGCGACGGTGTGAGAGTCATCTGTTTTGTCTTCCTTCCTTGTCAACCTCTCCTTGGCAAACTCCGATGCTTTGCTTCCTGCTCCGCATCAATACCTTCGACTCCACTTTGTTACCCTCGTGTCATTCCCCGCTCCCTTACTTTCCAATGTATTACTCTCCGCTTCCCCTGTCCTTCATATCGGACAACTCTCAACGATCGGAGTTCTAGCAGTATAAAACCGCCCTTTTGCAGTACCATTAAACGGGGAACCTCCAAAGGACCTTCCACTACGCTTCAAAGGACCCTTCCTTCGAGTTCCCTCACAGACGGCGTCGCGACGCATTATCCCACCGGTCGTCGCCGCACTGCCGGCAACAAGTCTGGATCCGAGGCGGAGTCGCAAGCAGCACCGAAAACGTCGTTCACCCTCGATCGATCACGTTGCCGAAAATGGCATGGTTGGGAAAGCTCAATCGAGTGCGCACAGAATTGGTGACGTTTGGTATGGACCGATGGTGGCCAGTGGGGCAGCCTCCCACACAGAGGAGGTCTTGGGTACGGGAAAGCTCGCTCGCTGTGAGTGACAACGCCAGCTCGCTGATGTTCAGGGGGCAAAGATGGCGACTGCACGGGAGACGCGTAGCGGAATCAAGAAACGGGCCTGCTGTCACTAACAACGACGCAGACCCAGAGGCTGGGTCTTCTCGGTGGATGGCAGACAGTAGTGCCTCCAGTCACGGGGTTGTTTGTGGCGAGGCGGCAGGCGTCGATAGAACGGAGCAGGGATCCTATCCACTGACAGTTTAACACCCTGAACACCTCTATTCTGGTGGTGGGTTGCCAAAAAGGTTGCATTTGCAGCAGTGGCCGACAAGTTGGGGCTTCTGTTCCGTTTCGTTTCCATAAGAAATCAAATTTCAAATGTTCCGATGCCATGTGTGAGAATCACCTGCTCGTCAATGTCACAATAATACAATGTGTTTTGCGTTCACTCACTTTGCATTGTGCGACACACCCACGTCGCCCACCACTGTTCGCGCAGCACACCGTCACATTTGGTGGCAGCGGTTGCCTAGCCCTTGTTCCATAGTTCGACTACGCCGTATAACCGTTCGATCCTGCGATCCACCGCCCGGTTGCCCGATCCATTCGCTCCCGTCATCCCGTCGTCGCTCGCCGCTCCCACGCCTCCCGACGTCTCTCGCGTTCACCATTTGGTATCATGCGCTCGAATCAGTCACGCGAACGAATTTCTACAGATTCCGATGCGGACTCTGACGTTGACGAAGGCGAAATGGATTCTTCTTTTTGCTCGAACTCCCACTATTCCTACCGCTCCTTCCACCCCTCACCCGATGTAACCTCAGCGATGTTCTCTCAGCCTCAGCAATTGTCGTTCCCACAGCAATTTCAGCCGTCATTCGTTCAGCAGCAGCAACCACAGCAGACGCCCGCGCCCACTCCACTGCCACCTGCCGCAGACACTCCAAACCCTGATGTCCCCGTATTTTGTCAGATCCTGCGTAAATTGCAATGATGCACGCAACCGGTCAGTCGGCAGTCATGGCAATGGAAGTGAATTGTACTGTGAACGCTACAACTCACTTACCGGAATTCAAAATGACAAGCACCCCAATTCTGCAAGGACAGTGAAGCTCCTCACTATGCCACTAATCCGTTGTATGTGATTGGTTGCAAAGTAGTTTGAAAGGTCACACACTTTGAGAATGGCAGAATGTTCCTTCAGCTCTTCAAACGTCCATGTCCTGGCAGATTACCAGCTCTGGATTCAACCGCACTTCCTTTCTACACTTCCTTTCGAAGAAACCTTGACAATTAAGCAGACTTCCTCGGCTTGCAAATACTGTCATTGTTTCAACAGTCTACTTCATTCCCTTGGTAACTCAATGAGTGCACAAATGCAATGCCCCGCCTTTCGCCATGGTTTAAAATCTGAACTTGCAACTCATTCCAATTTTCATTTGATTTCTACCGGTCTAACGAAGCTACAACAGGAAGCTCAGCGTTTGGATGGCTTGAACTGCGCTCCTACAAGGCCAAAGGCAAAGCGCCTGCATCTTGTTCAACTGACACAACACCTGTTTCTTGTCCGTTCAAGCCACTGTCTGAAGAAGTTTCAGATCCAATGGACCTTGACGCTATTCTTGGCAAGAAGAGGCCACCTCCACAGCTGCAGCTGCAGCTAACGCAGCAGTTGCAGTAGCACGGCTCCTGCAATCCTCCTCATCAACTTCTCCTTCATCAGCTTCCTCTTCTCCAGCTTCTTCTTCCTCTTCTCAACACGTATGCCTCAGTCGCGAAGAATGTGACAACTGTCACAAAATGGGCTGGTGTACCTTCTGTTGTGACAAGACGCACCCCGTCTCTGAGTGCCCTCGCAAAAGTCACAGTTGGAGACAGCAAGCAGAAGTAGTTTCAACTTCAGTCACTTCAGCAGTGCCAGCAGTAACAGCAGTTCCTGAAGTTTCAGTACTGCAGTATGTTTTGAAGTTGCATCACATCAGTCGCAAATCTCGTGGCAACACTTGAGTACTCATTTTTCATCCAGTTTTCATTAATCACATGGTCAAGATTCTTGTCGATAGTGGTACTAGTCCAGTGAACACATCATTCCTATTGTCAAAAGGACCGTACTCTTGACATTGACCTTGCTGACGCTTCTACGAAGTTACAGCAATCTCCCTTAAACCTTGGTTTCCACGTCGCTTTGGTGGTGCAGTTACAACAAAGTTCTGACGTGATTGCATTGCATTTGCATTGCAGTCACGCTGCCGATACTGTGCAGTTTCTTGCGTCGCAGCAGTCCGTTTTCGGAGGTTGCCAAATTGAGACTTTCGCCACCAGAGGTCACCCACCGCCGCCTTCGCGCCTTCCTGCCTCCACCGCGCCCTCACCTCCGCTGCGCCTCCACAGCCCTCAAAAACAAATGTTGGCTCTTCCTTTGCCTGCTCATGATTTGAGCGACTCCAATGGTGAAGCTGCTTCAGATCTGGAAGACAGTGATGGTGAAGTTGTTCTGGAAGCTCGGCCTGAGACTTTCAAAGTAATATGGAAGCCTGCATACGGCCAGAAGCATACAAAGGAGATGCTCATTGGCGACGTCAACACCGCTTCCATACTCGACATCAGGACAGAGATCGCTACAGTCTTCACTGCATACAAACTCAAAGAAAGCTGGATTCGTGATTTATGCTACAGGTATCCTCGAGCTCGAAAGGATGACGCAGACCGCAAGCTTGAATCGGCCCAGGATCTTTCTACCTTTCGTACTGCTGTCACCAACACCAATCTCGTCAAGAGCCATTGGGCTTTGAAATTCACCACTGTTTCGCGAGCATCTGTGTCCCTCCCTTCGTCAACCAAAACAAAGCAAGTGCGTACAATGGCCAGGCCTTCAGCTTCCACTGGGCCCGCTCTCCAAACACTGCCACAGCAGGGCCTTCAGCAGAAGCGACAAAGGAGACAGATTGGTTCTGATGAAGAGGATGAACGGTCAAATGGCGAGAACCGCGATCCTGACCTGTCTGTAATTGGCTTTGGTGAGCCACACAACACTGAAGTGCAACAGATGGTACAGGATCTCTACAACCGATACAGTGAGGACCCAGCCAAACGAGACGGGTTTTGGTTTATCTCTCGAAGTGGCGTCCGATCCTTTTGCAAGGCCGACATGGTTAGCATCTGGGCAAAGTTGATTGTAAGTCGTGGGCATGCACCCTTCAACGTCTGATCGTTGTTGCAGGTTGAGAAAGATCGTGGAGCGACCTTGGATACCCCTCCTGCCCATTACTTGTTCCAAGCGAACCTTCAGAAACGTGCTCGCCATAACCAATCTGTCGTGGAGGCTGCCCCGCTAGCTGCAACGAATCACAACATCAACATCATGGTCCAAACCCCTCGGCGATTGCGAGGTGCATTGCGAACACACAGCACAATTGAGGATCTTGTCGCATCGATCATCTCAGATGAGCAGCATCGTGAGGCTTGCATGGCCATCTTTCGTCGGGAGTGCATCAGCTTGGAGTCGCTCGCATACATCTCAGTTGACACTCTGAAGGGGCTCAAAATCCCTGTCGGTTTACGCTGCTCGTTTGGCTTTGCACAGCAGGGAGGAGTCTGAGTAACAACCTTTATTCTGTGTACCCCGCATGACAAATAAATCCCATTGCCATTTCTCTCGTAATGACATCACAAACCATCAAAATTAGATCATGGCGATCATAAAGGTCGTGGAGGTGTGTTTCAAATCAGCGGAGCTCAGCTTTGATGACTGAGAACGCCTCTTCGATGGGTTTGAGAAATGGGCAGTATGGGGGAAGATAAACCAATCGCACACCACAATCCATGCAAGCTTCGTCAACTCGATGATCATGGTGAATTCGTGCGTTGTCCAGGACGATAACTTCACCCTCGTTCATTGCTGGTAGCAGCACATGAACAACAAAGTCGAGGAAGTTGTCAGCAGTGGCAGAACCGTCAACTGTGCAACTAGCCCGAATTCCAGACACACCCAAAGCAGCAATCAGCGTCGTGCTCTCGCCGCGAATGCCCGTCTGTCTTACCAGAGCCCGTGTACCGCAAGGAGAGTAGCCGTATCGCCTGTTGAAGCTTTTGTCATCGACTCTGGTTTCGTCAACAAAGACAGACTCGCTGCCAATCAGTTCCTCATCCATCAAGCGATGGAAGCCGGCAATCGCCTCTTCAGAACTTTGTGTGAAGTGAACAGACAGCTTTTTGGAGAATAGTATTGAACTGGCGTTAGATATTGTAAGAATAAGCAGGGAGAACAGGTATGATCCAAGCATACCTTTTTTCTTATGAAACCGAGGTATGTTAAGCCTGCTTGTACCACTTTCATGGATACTGCGTATCCGAGCCGCTCCGACAGCCTGCCTGCTATCTCATCCTGATGCATCTGGGGCCGCTCACAGATAAGATCTTCAACAAAGTCCAAGTCATTGAGCGTGAGGGACATTGGACGTCCACTTCCAACCGAGCAAGGGGCTGTATGTGTTCCCCACTTCTCATACGTAGTCAAAATGTCCCTCACAGATTGCTCGCTGATTACGAAACGTTCAGCCAGCTTCTTCATTGTCGGGGCATCGGGGCTGTGGTAGCTGGTGTACACTCGTTCACGAATCTGGTTGGAGATGCGTTTGCCTCTCATCGCTGTGGAGGATGACGGTGGTGGAGGCGCAGCGGAGGCGGTTGAGGGCGTGGTGGAGGCAGGAAGGCGCGAAGGCGGCGGCGGATGACCTCTGGTGGCGAAAGTCTCAATTTGGCAACCCTCCGAAAACGGACTGCTGCGACGCAAGAAACTGCACAGTATCAGCAGCGTGACTGCAATGCAACAGCCATGCAATCACGTCACAACTCTGTTGTAACTGCACCACCAAAGCGACATGGAAACCAAGGTTCAAGGGAGATTGCTGTAAAGGATTCGATGCACTGCAGCTTGAAGTTCTTGTTTAGTAACCTTGCTTTCTCCCACAGTTTTGTTGCTACTTGCAATGCTTATGATCTCATTCTTGGAATGGATTGGTTGGAGAAAGAGAACCCTCAACTTGATTGGTGATCCAAAACCCTCACCCTTCATGGTCAAGTTGTCATGCTGGCGCCTCTCCTGACCTTGACATTGAACTCTGCAGTGCACAGGCCTTTGGTCGTTCCATCTGAAAAGAGGATGGGTGCTGAGGGGTATTGTTCAACGTGAACGCCACACAAGAAGACCACCAAGGACTTAGATGATGTTGACAAAGCAGTCTTGGCTACACTTGGCCCCAAGATTCGTGCCATTATTGAGGAATTTCCTGAAGTCTTCTCCACATTCAATGGCGCTCTCCTTCTCATTCAACCGACCACATCAACTGAAAGATCCCAACCAGCCACCACCATACCATCCCATCTATCCAACGAGTGAAGATGAGCTTGAAGCATTACTGAATTGCAAATTCTTTTGGAAAATGATCGCATTCAACATTCAATTTCTCCTTATGCTCCTATCTTCTTTGTTCATCAAAAGGATAAGCTTCATTTGGTTTTTGACCTCTGACTTCTAAACCAACACCATTCATGATCACACAGCTTTACCCAACATCACTGAAGTTCTTGATTGTTTACAAGGTGCTCGTTTCTTCACATCACTTGACCTTGCATCTGGTTATCATCAAATTCTGGTCGCTGAAGATGATCGTTTCAAAACTGCCTTTCGAACTAAATATGGTCACTTTGAATGGGTAGTATGCCTCTTGGTTTGTCCAACTCTCCTGCAACCTTTCAGGCAACTGTGAAATCCATTTTTCGTGACTTTGTTGATCTGTTTCTAACTGTCTACATTGATGATTTGTTAATCTTCTCTTGCACTTTTGATGAACATCTTAAACACCTTGTTCAGTTCTTCAACGTCTTCAAGAAACAATTTTCACTGCCATCTTCATAAGTGCCGTTTCCTTCAAACTGAAGTGAAGCATTTTGGTTTTCACATTTCTTGTGGACCATGTTTGTGTTCTTTCTTCTCACCTTGATGCTATTTGTGACTTTGAACCTCCTTGTTCTTGGACTGAACTTTTGCATTCCTTGGACTCGCTAATACTCTTCATTGCTTTATTCCTCGCCAAGCACACCTACCCTCACCACTTTCAGACTTACTTCGATGGAATGAAACTATAACCAAAGCAACCCCATTTGACTGGAATGCCAAGGCTTGAGCAAAAATTCAACAACATCATTCTCAACCGGCTAATCTTTCTTTCTTTGAGTGCTCACGACCTGACTATCAAGCAACCAATTGGTCACAACATGCTATCAAGACAACAATGGTGAAGTTCTTCACATCGCATTTGGCTCATGCAAGGGCAACTCGGCTGAACGAAATTACCATCCATATATGGGCAAAATCCTTGTACTTGTGGAAGGACTCAAACACCACCACCCATCATTTCTCGCCAGTTTGACAGTTAAAGTCCTCACTGACAACCACTCTCTCAACATCTCCTCAATCAGCCAAAGCTCCACCCTGTTCAGCTTCGTTGGTTGGAAGAGATTGAATTCTACTGCCAACATTATCTCTTGTCATTGACACACATCCGACACTGCAGTTCAAACAGATTCACCCCGCAGCTTGCTCCAAAAGCACAATTACTTCCATTACTCCTCAGCTTCATCAACAACACTACCAGATGGACAATGACTACCAAGTCATCGTTGAGTCGCTGGATCGACTTTACAACCACTGTTGTGGCTATGTCTGCACCTCCAGCACTACCTTCTCTACTTCAAGGACGCGAAAGCCAACAGACTTTGCATGCCTGCTATCCTTCGCTCGTCCATCATGGCCACCACGCATGATGAAACCATCCATGGAAATTGGCGGCACACCACCAAACAAATTGCTCAGACATACCACTGGCCAAAGCCTCACCAAGATGCACAACAATACGTATGTTCCTGTGACCTTTGTCATCTCAATCCCGTAGCACACACCACTCCCTACAGTCTTCTGCACCTGTACAACCCAGCACCTGCACCTTGGCACACAATCAGCATTGATTTTATCATCAAGCTACCCACCACAGAACGCAGTCATGGCAACCTTGCCATGGTTGTTGATTCAGCTTCCGAGCACACTCACATTTGGGCCTGCCACACCACTAACACAGCTCATGACTTCACCTTTCAGTTTTTCAACAATGTTTGGCGCCTTCACAGTCTTCCACAAGAGATCATCAGTGACTGTGACTCCAAGTTCATCTCTCTTTTCTGGTGTCACTTCACCTCTCTGCTCAACACCAAGCTCAAACTCTCCAGTTCGTACCATCCTCAAACCAACAGGGCATCAATGAGTCCATCAACAATTCCACTGGTTTCACTTCTCTCTTTTTGGACACTGGTCAACATACCCTTTCACCTTTAAATCTCTCCACCCCCTTTTGTCAATTTCCCACTCTTGATGACCTCGTCGCTCATATACGTGTTGCCAAAGAAGCTCTTGCTTGTGCACAGGACAAACAACGTGTTTACACCAATGCTCAGCACCGCCCTGATCCCTTTCAATCTGGTGACCTTGTTCTTGCTAGTGCTAAGGACTTCCTTCCCCCAAACCAAACCAGTTGTCCTTCTTCTAAACTTTCAGCTCAATTTTACAGACCTTTCAAAATTCTTTGCAAACTTGGTACTTCTTATCACCTTGCCTTTCCTCCAACATGGTGTGTTCACCCTGTTTTCCACCCAGACAAACTTTGCATATCCATTTCCCGTACTCCCGATATTTTTAATCCACTCCCTCTTGATCAACGAACTCCCTCTCAAATTCTTACTGTTCACCGCAACCTTGCCAGCAGTATTTCTTCAGTCTTGATTTCTTGGAAAGCCCACCCACACCTTTTCAACTCTTGGCTCCGCGTTACCCTGACCGGGTGGGGGAGGTATGTGTGAGAAACACCCGCTGCTTGTCCCATGTCACAACACAATTTGTTTTGCTTTCACTCACTTCGCATCATGCGACACACCCATGTCCCCCACCACTGTTTGCACACAGCACACCATCACATGCCCGAGCAAAAAAATTTGGATTTGCATCACGAGGGGAGGCGCTCTCAGACACCAGCGGCTTGAAGCCCACGGGCCCACAGCGATTATTGGTGCTGTGGAGGCAAAAATAGCTCTTCAAACCTGATTTTCTCAAAACAAAAAGTCGATGTCCACAAAGATTTTTGGACCCTGGGACAGAGCGCCGTACCAGAAGCAGCATGACCCTGAAATTTTCACCGGAATAAATGCCCTAGAAGTCGGTCGGCCGTGTCACGGCGAGGCGCAGCTGTATACTCCTCGCTGCGGCGGCGTAGTGGCTGTCGGGATCGCGGGGGCGGGGGAGTTGCGATGGCGGCGGTGAGGATGCTGGGAGAAGGTTGGGGGCTACAAGAGTCTTGTTCACAAAAAAACTCTCTTCTTTGAATAAAAAAAAACGAGAAGGAAAACAAGGAATCATAACTCTTGGCGCAAAGCGGAACTGGAACAAATGTACTTCCATTCTGTGGACAATCTCTCATGGACAGATGGCACCAAAAACTTGAATTCTCCTCAGTAGCACGAAGAAACAAGTTTCAACCTTTGGACGCTTTTTTGGCTGTGTGGAACGAGGATATTGAAAGACTTGTGGTGCCCTGAGCTTGCAACGGAGCTCCTGCAAAGGGGGACCTGCCTGAGAGGAACTGTCTGTGAAAGCTGTAAATAGATTCCAGCTTTGTGTTATGAATCACCCTCTGGAAACCTCTGGAACCTTCTAGAACATTCCTTCATGGAACCTTGTGGAACCTTCTGGAACCTTCTTTGCTTTCCTGACTTGTCTTGTTGTCATTGGTGTCATTGGTATCATTGTATTACTAATTGCTCTTTCTGGAGCTTTCTTTGAGTCTTGACAAGAAAGACTCTCAGAACGAATAAAAGGGGGATGGGGGACCTGTCCCATCCCTCAAGTGAATTATTGTTTCCAATACAATCATCACGCCTCTCAGTTCCTTGTCTGCCTTGCCCTGTCCTGCCATGTTCCTGACACTTTGGTGAAGACTAAGGAGTCGAAACCTCAGACGCATCACTGGGCAACAATGTCGCTCCCCAACAGAACCATGACAGCTATTGCATCCTCTGACAAGCGTGTTTTTCACATAATCATGACTGCTGATAATGGTTCTCAAGTTGACTCAATAACAGCTTACAATCCCCATTCAAAGAAATACAGTGGAGTCAGAAAAAAAGCCCGGAGGTACGGCAGAGTACCATCGTTTTATGGGAGGAATTGATTTGGTGTACCAGATGACTGCCATGCCGGGCGTTCAGCAATGTACCAAACACGTGGTACCACAAAATGTTGCATTCACAACGCACACATTATTTACTTCTATTCCCAAGCATTATGCATGCCCCCGCCAAAAAAAAAAAAAGGAAGTGGTCGTTGCGGGCTGTTAATGTGGCACAACGGAAGAAAAAAAATGAAAAATCATTGAAAGGAGAAGCAAACAGGGGGAAAGAAGGAACAACAATAAGGCGAAAATGTCGTGGCGTCGAGCGACGCAGCCAAAACCACCCCATTAGTTACACGCCAAAACAGCAACAACAAACCGAAACACCCTCTCTACTTTCATCGCAAGAAACACAGCCAACCCCACACTCCTCCTCAAGAAGAAGAAGAAGAAGACGAAGCAGCAACCACAAGCACCTTCCTCAGCTCCCCGACGTGGCGCGGCGTCGTGCGGCAGCACCCGCCCACCCCCGTCGCCCCGGCCTCTACCCACCGCCGCGCCAGCTCGGCGTACCCGCCCACCGTCCCCGCGACGAGCCCCTCCCCGCGCCACACTTTGGCCGCCCCGTCCCACTCCTCCCCGCTGTTCGGGTACACCACGATCCCGACCTCCCCGCGCCCGCGCCCGGCCTCCTCCAGCGCGCGCCGGATCCGCCGCACTCCTTCCTCCACCCCCGCCGGCGCCGTGCAGTTGATCCCGATCGCGGCCAGCCCCGGCATGTGCGCCAGCGCCCCCGCTACCGCCCCGATGTCTTCCCCCGCGTTCGTGTGCCCGCCGTCCGCGCGGCACGAGAGAGAGATCCACGAGGGAGGGAGCGCCGGTCGCGTTGGAGTGGCAAGGGATTCGAGCGCGTCCGAGATCGCGAGGACTTCGAGGAGCGACGGCACGGTTTCGAACGCAAGGATGTCTTTTGTTGTTGTAGTTGTTGATTTTTTTTCGTTTTTTTTTTGTTTTGTTTTTTTGGTTTTGAGCACAACGAAACGAAGCGAGGGGCGGGGGGTATGAGCGAAAGTACCCTTGCGCGCGGACTGTCGCCTCCATTCCGGCGCAAAAAAAAAAACAACGATTGAGGAAAAACACATTACCTGGGTTCCCGGCGAGCGCGATCTCGACCCGATCTCGATGGAACTTTGCGAGCGACTCCCTCGTCATCCCCCTGAAATCGCCGGTGTACTCGCTGCCGTCCGCCAGCGTCGCCCCGTACGACCCCATCGACGCCGCGACCAGGTGTGGCGGGCGAGGGCGGTGGCTTCCCGCCGCCGCGTTGCCTCCGCGCGATCCGGGGTGCTCCGCCAGGTGCTCGCGGATGGCGTCCCGCGCCAGCTCCACGGCGAGCGAAAAGATGCGGCGCGGATCGACAGGCGGCGTCAGAGAGAGCAGGGCGTGGGGCGAGGCTTGGTACGTCGCGGTCGTGATGACATCTGTATTTTTGCCCGGGGGTAAGGGAGTTAGAGGTCTGGGGTTTTCTGTGATTTCGAACGAACCGGCGCCGGCGGCGAGGTACCGCTTGTGAACCGCCTTGATCGCTGCGGGGTCTTCGATGAGGAGGCGCGCGCTCCAGAGGTTGCCGGACAGATCGATCCCGTCGGCTTCGAGCTCGGTAGCGAGGCCGCCTGTGGCCAGTGGTGTTTAGACAATGCTCTCTCTCTCTCTCTCTCCGCACGATCCCCTTTATCGCAACAACAGCAATAACAACAGCAACAAATGAATACACACCGTCAATGACGCAGGCGCCTGGGAAGGACGCCAGGACGGAAGAAGCGACGGCCTGCTGCTGGGGTGGTTGTGGTGGTGATGGTGTGGTGATCGCTGCCGCCGCCGCTGCCTTCCGGTTGTGGTTGTGGTTGTGGTTGTTGTGGTGGTGGTGGTGGTCGAGTGCAGCTACTGCGGGCGAGGAGGAGGAGGACGAGAGTAGTGCTGCTGATGCTGCTGCTGCTTCTACGGCGACGACGTTGCGTGTTGTTGCAGCCGCAGCAGCAGCTTCGACGTGCGACGATGAAGGCGACGGGCACATGAGGGTGTGTGGATATTGTGTTATGGTTTGACAAATCGAAAAAAAAGAAAACCAAAAAAAAAAGGAAAAAAAATGAAGAGAAAAGAAAAGAAAACGAGAAAAAGAAGAGAAGAGAAAAGTAAACTTTCTTTGAAATTTTCCATTTTTCTTTCCTTTTATTATTTTTCGGCTCAACTGTTGTTTGAGGGGGCGGTGCATCATTGGCTCGCAATGGCGTCATTTTTCGTGCTTCCATCAGCAGCGATGGGTGTGAAGTGTCACCACTAACCATTCGACCCCAAAAAGGCGCTTCCACCCCGGTTGCAGTTCGGGACTCTCCCTCTCCCCTTCCCTCTTCCTTCCCCTTACCCGCCCGCGTAAAGAAACAACAGCACCTACTTGCGCCGTATCGTATGCGTGCGGTGCGTGCGGTGCGTGCGTTTCCCCCGGGCGGGGTAGGGTGAGGAACTGCGTATCAAGGCACGAAGCGTGACGCTTGGAGAACCCTGTGGGGCCGCCGGGACTGGTCGAAGCTTGTCGCACCGCCTTCAGTGGCAGTTGAATTGCGGAAATATTGGCGCAATTTTGTGAGGTTCTGTATATCCACAGCTGCTGCATCGCAGGAGCCCACCACAACCCAGTTAGGTCCGTTCTTTGTCGCAAAAGTAGCCATCCATGTGTTCTTAGCTGCCGTGCACTGTGATAGTAGCCATTTCGACAAGACTCTTCAGCTATGTCAAAGTCGCCTGAGCCGATCGATCTAGAACAACTGTCTGAGGGAATCATACACGCAAGTCCAGCACAACTAGCATTCACCAGAGCAGCGGCAAGCACTTCAGCAAGTCAAATTTGTTTTGATGTTGCTTGATTCTTGTGGGGAAGGCAGTGCAAGTTCAAAAGGATCAATAACCACTCATCGCAATCCCATTTTTTTATCCTAAAAGCATCCCTGCGGCCCCTCAGGGACCTCCTTCCCTTTGGTGCCTCACACGAGGAAGGAGGGTGGTTGGGGGGAAGAAAGGAACGGGCACGCTGCAGCCTGCAAGAACCGAACCACGAGGCCCCACGTATTACGTAACTGGGCGAAATGGACAAGTCAATACCACGCAATTCACAGCGAATTCGAAAGGGAAGGAAAGGCAAAGGGCTTTTGCCTGCCTTCATGCAAAACCGGGGCCACCAAAGCTCTGCCTCCAGGCGGTCGGGGGGTCTGGTTTGTGTTGTTTCGTCCCAAACTCAGTGACAACAATGAGCTCTGAGCAGTATGTGACTATTCTGGAGAGCAATCTCATCCCAGCCTTGATGAGCACGGCCTTGAAATCCAGGACAGGACAACAACAACCCTCAGCTCACTTCCAAATACACGAGGGAATTGCTCAACAGCAATGGATTTCGTGCTCTTCAGTGGCCCTCTCAGTTGCCTTACGATGCTGCTGTGTTCCACTCAAGGAGACCAAAGTGCGCATCAGTGTCTGCATCATCCCACTAGCCCAACAGGAGAAACAGGGGGTGGCTGCCGCCCCCTAATTCAACTAAAATACTACTTCTGTTTATGATTCTGCAAAGTCAACTGGGCTGTTTTTTCCATCAATCAATGAGTTGTCACTCTCTGAAAGGGGCAGCGAAATTCAATAAGGAAGGAAGTCCATGGGCTGTCTGTCTAACTGAGCGGAAGTCAATGGGTTGTCTGTCTACCTCCCATCTCTGGGAGTGACAGCCAACGGGCAGCTGTCTTACTCTCTGTCTCTGACTCCAGCTGTTGGCCGTTGGTGGAAAAGTTATAAAATTGTTATTTGGAGCTGACTGTCATAAAACCGCAAGGATTGGGACCCCTATTATTATTCCTGATTCTTTAGTTTCCAAGGCGTTATCAAAGTGTATTTGCGGCTCACCTGTCTTTATTATTGGGCCTGCTTTTACTACTTTTGTCTTAACAGCTTCCTTTCCGCCAGGGTTTTCCCAACATATTTTCTTTTTCGGTGACTAACAGAGACTGCCTGACTGCCTAGGGAGGGGGTGCCTGACAGGCCGTACCCCACGCCTGACTAATTTATTATTTATTTTTGCCACTTGTACAAACATGCATAGGGTTGGGGGACTGAGAGCATTTGTGGTGGATGCTCCAAGTCAGGGGGGTTGACTTGTCAATTTTCTCTCTCTCTGTATTTGGGCCATTTCTCTTTTTCCTTTTTTCTTCAATCTGATTTCTGTCCTTTGGCACCAATACAGAGTCCCTTCAAATCCATCTGGCTCACAGAGGTGAGGGTAGTGAGAGAAGGTACACAACCAGGTGTGTACGTGGTCCCTTAGTGGGGCTCCTCGTAATGGGCTGTGGGTGGGGAATGCAGCTGGACCTGCCAGTGACTGTGTGACATTGCTAACTCTGTGTTGGAGTGAGGAGCCCCAGTGCTTGCTTGCTGCGACGACAGTGGTGGCAGTGGCAACAACGACAGTGTCATCGTCCCCAACGTTCCCGTCCCCGCGAGGGTGTTGGGGGCAGCATAGAACACCACTACCAACACCTGAGAGTTTGATCTACGAGTGCCTGCCTCAATTGCTTTCAGAGTGAGACGTGTGAGTACTAGTGCGATGCGATAAAGCCTGTGAGTCAAGTGAACGCACTGATGCAGCCTGGCGTAGTGCATGTATAATTGCAGGTGTTTCTGCATGTGAGTTCCCTGCGGCGAACTTCTGACCCCTACATAGTTGACTCCTTACTCTTTCTCCCCCTCATCGCTGGCGACGACGAGGACTCCCCCAGTACTGTCTGCAACAAGGGGTGCGAGGTTGCGCCCTGTCTGTCCTGTCGCTATTAAACACTCCTGTCGCATTTGAGATTAGGTTCCTGTGAATAAAAACCCCTGATTCCCTCTTCTCTCTCTTCTCGTCTCTCTCTTTATTCTGTGGTTGTGTTGCACCCTCAGGAGCTCCCTTCCGTTACCCCTTGCACTGGTCTGCAGCCACACAAGTAATCGGGAAGGGGGCCTTCCCTGGACGCAAGAACCCCGTGCCACGCCGAAGCGCATCGGGTTTTAGGAAGAACTTGAATTTCTCGTTAGAAAAGCCTCCTCGAACAAGCTCCTATGTTGACCGAAAGAGATGGAAACAGAAAAAACGTCTCACCAAAGATTTACAAGCGAAAGGACGAAGAAGAGAAAAAGCTCATGCAAATGCAAACAAGTAACAGTAAGAAGCATCAGCGAAACAAAGTAAGAGCGAGCAAGGTAACACAACCGCCAAGACACTCTCGAAATAGACGTTAGATTTCCTTCCCCTCTCTTCACTTCTTCTTGCCTCCTCCTCCCCCGCCGCCCGCGGCCGGCTTGGCCGCTGCTGCTGCTGGCTTCGCCGACGCCTGCTGTGGCTTCGGCGCAGCCGCCTGCTGCTTCGAGGCCGTCTGTTGCTTTGGCGTCGCCGTCTGCTTTTGTGCATTGGCTTGCTTCGGCGCCGAGGCTTTCGCCGCGCTGCCTCCTCCACCACCACCACCACCAGTCGTCCGAGCCGTGGTCGCCTGTTTTTGAGCTGGCGCCTTCGCTGAACTACCGCCGCCACCGCCGCCACCGCTTTTCGCAGGGGTTTTTTGCCCCTCCTCCACCTCCACCTCCACCTCCTGTGCGTGCAGTAGCCGGCTTGGCCGCCGTCGTTCCGCCAGTGTTGCCCCCGCCCGGCACCGCCGCCACCACCTTTGCCGCCCGTCGCCGCAGCTGGAGCCTTGCTGCCGCCGCTTCCCTTGGTACCGCTTCCACCACCGCCAGCACCGGCGCCACCGCCGCCGCTCCGCGTCGTTTGCATCTTACCTCCACCTGCACCGCCTTTGGCGGCTGTTCCACCACCGCCGCCGCCACGCGCGGTCCCTCCGCCACCAGCACCTTTGCCGGCAGCGGCAGCGGGTGCCTTGCCACCACCCCCTGCTTTACCGCCGCCACCGCCTCCACCACCACCACCGCCGCCGCCGCCTCGCGCAGTTTGAGTCTTACCACCGCCGCCACCAGCCTTAGCGGCAGTCCCACTGCCACCAGCACCTCCTGCCTTGCCTCCGCCACCGCCCTTGCCCCCGGCTCCACCACCACCACCACCACCGCCGCCACGGGCCGTTTGAGTCTTTGGTGCGCCGCCGCCGCCAGCCTTACCGACAGCCCCGCCACCGCCTCCGCCTCGCGTCCCGCCGCCACCACCTGCTGCCTTGCCGCCACCTCCTCCCTTACCACCGCCGGCTCCACCTCCACCACCTGCGCCGCCGCCGCGCGCCATTTGCGCCCCTCCGCCTCTTCCTGCAGCCTTGCCGCCAGCTCCACCTCCACCAGCACCTTTGCCACCACCACCACCACCACCACCGCCGCCGCCGCCGCGCGCAGTCGCCGCGGCTGGAGCCTTGCTGCCAGCACCTCCCTTTGCACCTCCACCACCACCGCCAGCCTTCGCTGTAGCCCCGCCACCAGCACCTTTGCCGGCACCGGTAACGCCCCCTCCTTTTCCGGCTCCACCGCCACCGCCGCCTCCGCCGCGCGCCGCCGTTTGGGACTTGCCTCCTCCCCCTCCGGTCGCCTTGCCAGAAGCCCCGCCTCCACCGCGTGCACTCACCGCAGTCGGCACCTTGCCACCGCCTCCACCGCCGCCGCCGCGCGCCGTTGGAGTCTTTCCGCCGCCTCCGGCAGCCTTGCCGGCAGTTCCACCGCCGCCGCCGCCACCTTTTCCACCTGCAGTTGCTCCGCCGCCGCGTCCAGTCGCTGCAGTAGCCCCCTTACCGACTGTGCCGCCGCCGCTGCCCCCGCCTCGCGCAGTCTGCGTCTTTCCTCCTCCTCCTCCTCCGCCGGCCTTGGCGGCAACACCACCACCCGCTCCACCGGCGCCTTTGCCAGCGCCGCCCGCACCGCCCTTTCCACCCCCGCCTCCCGCACCTCCGCCGCCTCCGCCGCGAGCAACTTGGGTCTTGCCACCGCCTCCACCGGTCTTGGCCGCAGGCCCGCCGCCGCCGGCACCGCGTCCCCCAGTCGTGGCTGGCGTCTTTCCGCCGCCGGCACCGCCAGCACTGTTCTTGCCACCTCCCGCGCCTCCACCGACGCCGCGCGCCGTACCGCCGGCTGCACCGCCGCCGCGCGCGGTCCCGCCGTTGCCTGCACCTTTGCCGCCGCCCGTCGCGCCGCCGCCGCCGCGTCCCGTTGTTGTTGCTTGTGCCTTGCCGCCACCTGCCTTGCCGGATACGGCTCCGGTCCCGCCGGTCCCGCCGCCGCCCGCCCCGCGCACTGCTTGCTTTCCGCCACCGCCTCCAGCTCCTTTGCCGGCTCCGGCTCCGGCTCCGGTGCCGCCGCCGCCGCCGCGCGCTACTTGCGTCTTTCCTCCGCCGCTGGCACCCGCCTTGGCGGCAGCCCCACCGCCGCCAGCACCGTTCTTGCCCCCGCCGGCCGCAGTACCTTGAGTCTTCCCGCCGCCCTGCGTCTTTCCTCCAGCACCAACGGCGCCCTTCCCGGCGCCGCCAGCACCACCGGCCTTCCCGCCACCGTTGCCGCCCTTGCCGCCAGCGCCAAGGGGTTTGCCCGACCCGACGTCGACGCCGTTCTCTTTCAACGTCTCGCGCGCCTGCCGCTTCGCCACCGTCCCCACCGCTCGCTGCACTTGGTCCTTCGACGGCGCCTTGGTCGGCGCTTTGGCAGCCGCTTGCGCTTCCTTGACGGTCTTTGGGAGGCTCTTGACGGCTTGTGCGCCTTGCTTGATATCTGGTCGATTCGGGGGAGGGCGGTTAGGATTGGTCGCTACGGGGTGGGCAGGATGGCGTACCTTTCGCGGCTTGCGCTGCGCCGCGGGCGGCTTGCGCTCCTTCTTTGACCCCGCGTGCTGCCGTCATGGCGCCTTTCACAGCGCTGCCTGCGTGTGTGCGAAGGGTCGTGGTATTTCGGTCAGAGATTTAGTTTCATTTTTTTGGGGCTTTGGGCAGCAAACGAGTGTTAGCATTTACCTCCCGGTACCATTCCGATGGCGCCCTGGGCGACTTGTTTGCCTGCGTCCTTGGCGATCCCTGCGTGTTTTTTTTTTGCGTGTTTGGGGAGTGGATCCGCAGTGTGATCAGGCCCAACTTGAGCTCGTTTTGCTGGAAAAGTTCTACGTACGTGCTGCGCTTTCGCCCTTCGCGATGCCTTTGCCGACCGTGATGCCTGCCTGCACAGCCGTGAGGCCGGCGGCGACGGGCTTGCCGGCTGAAAAGAGTGAAGTTCAAGGTTTGTGTCAGTGTCAGTTCGGGATGTCCACGTCTTCCAAGAGGGGGCAAATGCGGGGTGTAAAAGGTACCTGGTGTGAGGTTTGCGACGGTTTGGAGATTCTGCGTGTGATAGGGAGTGGTTGAAGTATTAGGAAATTACATCAAAAAGCGGGAGCAAGGGTCCGAGCAACACGCGAAACCGGCCGAGTTCACAATGCTGCATACCTTTAGATCACGTTCTGTTGATGGGAGCAAATCGTTAGCATCTGACTTGAGTAGCTTTTTTGAAGTAGAAAGCGCTGCAACTGACCATTTGGAGCAGCCTGTTTCGCCGTCCTCAGAGCGCCTTTTCCGGCATCTTTCGCGACGGCTGCGGGGTGAAAGAGGCGTGGGACTTAGACTTGCCGATAGCTGCAAGCTCTTCTTCTCAATGTCTTACTTCCAATCGACTTTCCGTCCTTGATGTCCTTTACGGCTCCCACACCGGTCTTGACCGCCCCTGTGACGGCTCTTGTAACTGCAACGAGGGTAACTTTGTTAGAACGGTCCTCCTTCTCAAGGGGAAAAAAAAATACGGGAACAAAGGTTTGCGCGAGGCTTACCTGGGGTGGCATTTTCAACGGTTTTCAACGCCTAAGATTCGACAAGAGCGAACGGTGCAAAGGAATAAACGCAAAGAATTTAAGTTTTCACATTTAACGCTCGTTCGCCCAAACGGTGCCAAGATAAACTGAGCAGCTGAAGCGACTGAAAGTTACCTTCGGGGCGACTTTCGCTGTCTAGAGGTTTGATTGGTTTCGTTGGAAATCAAGAGCAAAACCATGACGCTTGTCAGCTATTGACTCTTTGTGCAACTACCGACTTACGTCCTTTGCCGCAGTGACAACGCCGTTTCCAACGGCTTTTCCTGCTGTTTGGGCGACCTTGCCTGTCTGTAGCATGGGAATAGAAACGGAGTCGAGACGGGTTGACGACATCAGATGACCGTCTTCGATGGCGCCGCTTCCACGCTGTCCACAATCCGCGCACAACTCACATCTTTGGCCGCAGTTACAACACCGTTTCCGACCTACACATTTTCCAAACAGCCGTGATTCAGTCAGCTTGGTTTTGGCTGGAACAAAAAAAAATTTTTGCAAATGAAGCGGGTGATCGAGTTTCTTACCGTTTCGCCAGCCTTCTTGACGCCATCTGCAGCCTGAATGGGGAACAAGCGCGATAAGGGAATAGAAGGAAAGGAGGCAGAATTTGCTTAAATGAGAAGGAACCTTTTCTCCGACGTTCTTGATCCCGTCACCGGCCTGGAAAAAAGGAGTAGAGGTTGAGCAAAGGAGAGTGGAGGCGGTCGTAGAGGTCGCAAAGAACGTTGGTGACCAACGTTCTTTGGGAGGGAAACGGAGGATTGGATTCGAAAAACGAATATGTGAAGTTACCTTTTCAAACCCATGCTTCATCTTTGTAAAGATGCTCTTGCGGCGGAACAGCCTTCCGAGTTCCGGCTGGTACAACGCCAGTTCGTTCTTTGGAGGCGGAGCCGCCGTTGCCAGGCTTATCTCGCCGCCGTCCAGGTTGGCCGCCGCCACAAAGTGAGGCTCCACAGCATCTCCGACCGCGGTCTCGCCGCGGCCTGAAACAGCGGCGGCGGCGACGGTCGACGCTGCGGCCGTCAAAACGGCCAGCGCGGCCAGGAGGGAGAGAACGCGGCGGGGCGAGAAAGGTTGCGGGCACTTTGGCTCGGCGAAGGTGCCTGGCTCTGGCCGCCGCGACGGCGGAGGGGGCCGCTCGACGGTCATTCGAGGAAACGTAGCCGTTTGCACCGGAGGGCGAGAGGGGGTTCGTGTGAGTTGAGCAGAAGGGTGAGGGCAAAGTGCAGTTGCGGCGTGTGGGGCAGCCGTCGTAGTCGTCGTTCGTCGTCGTCGTTCGTCGTCGTTCGTCCCTGTGAGGCAAGAGGCGGCGGCTTGGGCGGAGTCGGTCGTTTCTCTTTGTTTTGTTTTTTTTTTTTTTAAAATTTTTTCATTCGCTTTTAGTGGTTGGCTGGGCGGAAGCGGGTTAGACCGCGATTGTGTCTTGCTCCCGAGGCTGGCTCTGTCGGTGCCGGCGTCACCAGCCGCGACCCGTCCGCCGCTTGCTCGCTCTCTCTCTCTCTCTCTCTCTCTCTCTCTCTCTCTCTCTCTCTTTCTTCCTCTGTCTGTGCAGCTGCCCATGTATTTTTGCACCTTGCTGGCAGTCCCGCCTTTCCTTTTCCGGAGAATTTCTCGGATTTCAATACACTCTGGGCGGGCTGAGCACCACCACGCACACCCGGACAAGTCTGGCACAATGCGCATGATCAACGGAAGCGAAAAAAAAAAAAATGCATTCACACACAACACACACATTTACACACACATACACACGGCTTATTCCGTTGACTCAGTGCCCACCGCTAAAAACGGTTCCGAAGGGCTGAGCCGCCCTGGCGCCTTCGGTTTTTTTGTTGCTTTTCGGGTGAAAGGTGCGCAATGTGTTTAGACAGCGGAGCGGAATGGGACAGAATCCCGCTCGAAGAAACGACAAGCTTGCATCCTCTTTCTCTTTCGGTGGAAAGAAAACAAGTTGGGACCTGCCCTCTCACAGCGCTCCCGCGCTGCGACAGTCGACCGATCATGCGCAGCACGCCCCACTGCCCCGCGGATTCGCGGCGGATTCGCGGCGGATTCGAGCTGCGTGCGCCTTGCGGCCCTCCACCCACCAGTCCCCGTCCCACCGGCTTTCAAAGTCGCAGCACCAATGAAGGTCGATGCGGTGCGCTGTCGCCGCCGCAAGAGGGTGCCGCGAGCGGTCGGTGGGTCAGCGGGCTGCTGCGCCACACGAGTGGATGCGGAAGGAGAGGTGGCGGTTCTACTGTGTCGCCTTGGCGGTCATCTTCGTCTTGGTCATCGTCATCGCCGTCATCGCCGTCGTCGTCGTCGTCGTCGCTGTCCATATGCATGGCATCTGCAACGTGTATGCCGAGTTTAGCTCAATTTCCTGGTCGGGATCCCCTCCAGTCGTGAAGTTGGCATTGTGGAGGCTCTTGTTTGGCACTGTGGCACCCAAAAAATAGATCGAGCCGCTCCCGCATTTTGGTTGACCTCGAACACGTCCTTTGAGTAGCGATGAGCGAGACTGGCAAGGGCCTTGCGGCCGGTTCACGGAAGGCTTGTGCCGCTTTCGGCTGGAGCAGAGATCTTCTAGCTATCGGTGTGTTGGATCAGAAAAAAAAAAAAAACGCAGTTATTGTTGGCCTGCCACACGGTCTGACGATGAATTTTGGCGATGATTTTTTTTTCAGAGCGGAAAGGAACGCAGCGAGAGGCGCCAGGGCCGAAGGGGGATGGAATCCGACGGCGGCGTCCGGCTCAGCCCACATCGAATTCCGAGGGGGAAAAAAAAAAATTAACAAGAAAACAGAAAGGCGCGCGACCTTGTTCTTTCCCCGCGTCCAATCCATATCCATGACTGCTTGGAACGAGCGCTGTGGAGGAGGTACAGCGGCGGCTGCCTCATCCGCTGCCCCATCTTCTCGCACTTGCAATCGTTCACGCTGTCACCAGCCCCGGCAAGGTCAAGCCAACGGGCCGCGCGCGGCCACCACCATCGCACTGGCGGTGCAACTGCTTCTAATCGTCCTCGCGCTGCTTGCCGTCGCCCATCACGCCTCCGCCGCCGCCACCTCCAACGCGAAGAACAACGCCCCCGCGTCCGAGATGCCGTCGGAGCGGCCAAAAGTCTGGCCCGTCGCCGCCGCTGGGGGAACCGCCGCCTTTAACGCGAAGCAAAAGGATAAGACCTCCACGACCGAGGTGCGGGCTGAGGGGCCAAATGGCAGGGCCCGCCGGCGGCGGTGTCCGTCTGAAGACTATGGGAGGAGTGACGGTCAAGGTAAGAATCGCTTCGTGAACCAGCAGAAGCAAGTCGGATACGCGCACTTGGATGTCCACCCGGACAACATCCGCATCACGCCTCAGGAGCAGCTGCCTGGGAAGTCAGTTGAGTTATTAAATTGGCGGTTTGGGGAGGTTTTTTCCCCGTGGAAGACGCAGCCTGACGAAGGAGACGACGATGGCGTGGGATGCATGGCCACTACTTTGAAAGCACAGCATTTAAATACTTTGGACAAACTTTTGTTTCTTACATGCTTTGAAACAACTTCACAACCAGCTTGTTTTCAAGTTACGTGTAGTTTCTTAGTTGTTTTGAAATGCTTGGCGTGGCAAAAGTTTTTCGGGCTGTTCCTGCAACAAAAAAAAAAAAAAAAAAAAAAAAAACCCACAAAGTTGTGTCTTCCTCCCATCCCCTCGCCAAAACACTGTCATTTTGGATAGCATTTTGGACAGAGGCTTCCGACGGGCCCCCTCACGGAAAGTGTCTTTTGTTTGTCCATTTTGTGACATGTCCAAAAATCAACGCTGCTCCAAAACCGCCCAATGCAAAGCGACGCCGTGCCTGCTCAGCCCACATATCGCCTGCTCCAAAAAAGGCGAGAGCAAATGATCGTCTCGGCAGCCCAATCGCTCCTTATGCTCAGCCAGCGCAGCCGCCGCGGTCATCATCGCCGCCAGACCTCCACCCAACAGCTCGCCCGCCGCCTCCTCGACGCCGTATACTTTGCAGTCACACTGCTTCTTGTCTTGAACGCGCTGGTTGCTGTTGGCGTCCACGGCGCCAAAACCAAAAAGGGCACCTCGTACGCGGCGTCCTCATCTCGTCGCTTGGAAGGCCCCGTCGAAACCGTTGGGGGCGTGACCGTCCAGGTGACCAAACGTGGAAACCCCACCGAAACCGAAAGAGTGCCCCATCCCCGCCGCTGCCAAAACTCGAAGCTTCTTGTTGTGCATCTAGTTCTCCCTGCGATCGCCCAGGGGTCTATCGTTACTGAATGTTTCAGTCATATAGGTCGGGGAAAAAATCAAGGTGCAAACTAACACGAGGGCCGACGTGCAAAAGGCCTCCACCGACGGGAAAACGGACAACGCAATATACAAGGAGAACAGGCGCGGGGCACCGCTTGGCCAGCACGAGGTTGCTGCCACTCGCGCAGGTAACGTTTGGTATTTGAAGGAAACCCCGCTCCCCCGTCTTTCCACGCCTCAATCGTTCACCTTCCGCTTTACGTGCTTTCCGCCTGCTGTTTTTTATAAAAAAAAAAAAATAATTATCCAGCCAATCAGCTCATCTCCGCCGAAGGCAACCGCATGATCCAACACAAGGTCGGCGAGATGGGCCTCAACGACTACCTGAAACAAGCGAGCAAAGACCCCGCCGCGAAAAAGGCGTACCAGCGTACCGGTTTGAATCCGCTAACGAAAGTCGGCAGGCCCAAGTTAAGCGACCACATCAACGACCAGGTCCAGGCCCAGCAGCGCAGAGTCGGGTACGTGCACATGGACGTGCACGCGGACAATATCCGCGTCACGCCGAAACAGCAGACCAAAGGCACTCCAGTTGAGTTTTTTTTTTCAAAAAAATTGGCGTTTGTGCTTTTCTGCTGAGTTGTCTTCGTCTAATGTTGCGCGAAAAAAACTCGCAGTACAAGGGCCCCAAGGCTGAACTCGTGGACTGGGGATCCGGTAAGCGGGTGGCAAAGCAAACGTCGTTTTCGTCCACTCCAAGTCTTCTGAACAACCCAATCGCACTATCTCGCCCCGTTCCCCCAAATGCTTCCCTCGCGGTGCGCGGCATTTTTTTTTTTTCGCATCCCGCAAAGCCGAGCCGAGGAGCAATCCCGACATCAACCTGAAACACGAGGCAAAACTCGACAGGAAGGAGATCAAAAATGCGTGCGCAAAGCACGGCTTCCGTTTCCGCAGCGGCGGCGGCAACGCGGCGGGGGCACTGTACCGCCGCACACCTGGCTCGTGCTCAATCAACGCCCCGTCGTCCACGAAAAAGGTGCCTCCTCTTTGTTTGAATCGTTCCGACTTCCTGTCCAATAACACTTCCCCCCGCCCCCCTTTCGCACACAAAAACTGCGCCGCGGCCCGTCCAAAGGGGAAGAAGTGACGAGCGCGGGGGGTGTGGAAGGACCGGCGTTTCGCGTTTGCGGAGGGGATGCGGTTTTTGGTGGGCGTGGATCGGGTGTATTAGGTGGCTGAGCCGAGTTACGGGGATATTTTCTTTTCAGTTCACTTCAATCCAATAACCCGATGTTGCATTGAGAGAGCGGTCGCATGTGTTCGAATTGTTTGTGGAGAGTCAGTTTGATGATTTCGAGTCAGCCTCCATTTCAAAACCTGTTGTCCATTGTAGCTTCTCCATTTAGAACTTGATTCTTCTGCTTTTATTTTGCCCATTTTCTCTGATGACGTATACTGCGTGAGGCGTCCTTTCTGTCCAGAACTTCTTCTTTGGCAGGAATTGCTTTAATTGCTCTTTGTATGAGGGTCATTCATTTTGCTTATTGGGTAATTTCCCCCTTTACTGCGCCCTTCGACCAAGGGATCACCACAGCACTGTGTACGTAGTTGGGCGCTCCAAGTTACATGTGAGGTTGATTGCGGGGGTTCATTAACACAGCTCAGTTCAAACACGCAAATCCAGAGACGTGGCCCACAGTGGTAGGGTACCAGAGGTGAAGTTGAGATTGGCTGATGTTGATGGGGGGTGGGGTGACTTGAAGCAAAAAAGTCTGCTGCCTTGTTGCTGGCTGAGCCAGAGTGGCTGGAGGCCCAGGCCACTGACAGAGGAAGTCCTGCACGCAACGAGAGAACCTGCCCAACAATGGCCAAGAGCGAGGCGAGCGGTGAGCTGAGGAAAGAGCAGAAGGGGACAGGAGTGGGTCGATGGGGGGCAAGTTGTGGGCCAAGGGTAGCTAGGGAAAGGGGGCAAGGGGGTTGGGGGGAAGAGAGAAAAGACAGTTGTATGTGGTGACGACGGAAACTGTTGTCAAGTTGGATGGTGAGGGGGGTTGGAAGATGGAGCGTGGAGGTCAATGTGGAGAGAAGTCCAACAAGCCCAGCTGTGGCGGAAGAAGATGCAATAGGGGGAAGAGCAACAGCGAAGGAAAAGGGGGGTCGAGGGAGACTACAGGCCGCGATCTCGACATCATCACCATCGCCGCTTCGCTGTGATCGCGGCCGCAATTTCGCTAGCAATATTGCGGTGGCGAAGCCGTCGCCTTCAATCCCGACATCAACCTCACATTTCGCAGCAATCACGGCCTTCAGCTGTGATGTTCGACCGCAATTTCGCATTGCCGTGACTTCGTCGCCACCAATTGGATCTTTGACGTTTTTGGACAATTTCGACGCACAACACTCGACGCCTCCAGCTGCTCGCGCAGCACCGCTTCTCTCTCTCTCTCTCTCTCTCTCTCTCTCTCCTCTCTCTCTCTCTCCCTCTCTCCATCTCTCTCTCTCTCTCTCTCTCTCTTAATTTTGAGAGTTCTTCACTTTGACGTTTTCTTTTCTTTGAAGGTATTTTCTGGCATTCGGAATATCTTCTTCTTCCCGCCTGTCAGGAACAGGGCAGGACAGGAGAAGGCAGACAAGGAACTGAGAGGAGTGATGATTGTATTGGAAACAATAATTCACTTGAGGGATGGGACAGGTCCCCCATCCCTTTTATTCGTTCTGAGAGTCATCCTTATCAACACTCAAAGAAGTTCCAGAAAGAGCAATTAGTAATATAATGATACCAATGATACCAATGACAACAAGACAAGTCAGGAAAGCAAAGAAAGTTCCAGAAGGTTCCATGAAGGTATGTTCTAGAAGGTTCCAGAGGTTTCCATTTGGTGATTCATAACACTGCCCAACATTTACCATGGTGGTTATTAAGGTTCTGGGCATTCAACTGCATCACTAGGTGCCCTTTGGTTCATTTCTGTGGTTTGCGCTGTCCAACTAGGGGCGGAGTAGCGTAAGCCTTGCTCAACAGTCCTCTCTATATTGGAATCCGACCTTTCACTCTGCCTTTTCATTGACCCCCTTCCCCTGTCCTACCCTCCTTTTTATTCACATGTAAGTGGGACTGACTGCCGTTGAGGGCCGACATTCTACTCACTGCTGAACAACCATAGGTGGGAGAAGCTTTGTCACTCCCAGAATCAGTGCAAGGGGAGGCCTTGTGTGTCCTGTGGTGGGCGGTTCAACCTTGAGCAAGGGCTGCCTTCTCTGCTTGGACTGAACAGACAGTTGACCAAAGACAGAACAAGAACAACCCCTTTCACCTGTGACAAGGGTGCCTTGAAAGGCCTTTCCATGTGAGACGCAAGTTTCACCAGTGGCAGGAAAGTCTGTTCACAGCGCCTGATGTGTCAACAGGGCACCAACAGACTTTCAGGCAGTGTGGAGCAAGAAAGCGTGTCTATACAGTGAGCCCATTCCTTATTATGGGTGAAGAGCTGTCTGTTGCCAAAGTAGATGGAGAGCTGATGTTTTCAGACAGATTGGTCTTGCTTAGAGTGTTAGGGGAGCTGACTGGTTAGTACCAAGAGGCACAAAACAGACCCAAACCTCTTGTGACTGTCAATTATTGTTTCTTGCCAGCTATCTGGCTGCATCAAACGCAGATCCCAGCTAAGAACAACCAACTCTACGCTCTCCAACAAGCAGATTGAGCGTAGCTCAACTTTAGAGACCTTCTTGTTGGAAAGGCCAAAAATTTCGGCGCCCTCTCCCAGCCGACCCTGTCATTCAATCCGTGCGTGCAATAGCACATTCAGAAGGCCTCAATCTCTGCTTTCCAACAAGCTATCACAAAGCCCACTACAATTACTCTATGCCATTTGATTGGCCTCCAAATTTGGACACCACTGATCCAACTTTACCAGCCATCTACTCAACGACCAGGAGGGATCAGAGGACACCCTTAGACGAGTGAATAGCCTTGCTTCCGTTTTTTTGATTTGTTATACGCGCTTTTCCCTACGACTCCTGCAGCTGGAGCTACAAGAGATCTCGATAAGAAGGGTGGTTTTTTTTTTTTTTTTTTTTTTTTTTTTTTTGTTTTCTACGCTACTCGTCTCCCACCACTTGACCACAACCCACGCACCTGCATGTTCGCGTACCTGGTACCACCGTTACGCTAACTAATGCATTCGGTCCTGGGGTGCCCCCAAGTGTCCAAAGCAGTAAGGCCATATCCCTAGTAGGCCAAGTAACGCTCCAACCAAATTGGTTAGCCTCGGCCCAGCGCTGTTGCAGTACTCCAACGGTGGCTGGCAGAGGGAAGGGGTGTGTAAAAGAGGGAAGCTTGACAAAACTTCAACTGAAGGCGTTGGAACAAGATTCAAGAGATGGAGCCAATCAAGGAGGGGTCGTTAATGAGGTGACGCAAGTCAACAAACATATGGGAACAGTACTCTGTGTAAAGATGGGGATGTTGTACAAAAGGTGGTGGCTGGATAATGGAAGAAGGGAAGGCAGCACAAAGACCAACCAATCTTTTAAAGGCATGACGAAGACAAGCAGATTCATTGAGAAGGAAGGTGCAAGGAGGATTGCTGTTTTTCCAAAAGAAACGAATGCGAGGAAGTAAAACAGTACGAAGGGATGTGTGCTGCAAGTTTATTTCCGTCTCCTTTCCTTGCATAGTGGAAGTACATCAGAATGGCGTCGTAAATCTGCTGGCAAGCGGAATTGGAGCGGCCGTTGGCTGTGAAGAAGTTTCAAGATGGCAAAAGGAGACAGAGTCAGGCTGGATGGGGATGGGAGTCTGGCCCCACATAATCTGTCGAGGGCTGTTGGCCAGAATGTTTGCAGCGGAGATTAAGACTTTTTGGGTGTTAGACTCAATGCTGTTGTGTGACTGATGTTTGTAGAGGATGTTGGCCTGCTGACAAGAGCGTGTTGGTGTTGAGTACCAAGGCGAATCCAGAAAACTGAGACAGGAGGGTCGGGTGAGATGAGGGAGGATGTATTGTTGGCAGTGGAGTGACTGCGAAGGTGATGCCGCTGGTGTGCTTGTCGAGAGGAAGGGGTCCCAGCATTTCCCCAGTCGAGAGGCCTTCCAAGGAACCTTGCTGGGTCAAACACTTCCTTGCGCTGTTGTCAAACGACCGCGTCTGTGTTCGGCAGGCAACGTCGATGGTAATGGTGACGCAAAGCCTCCAAACTTTGGAGTTTGGGGTGATTGCGGGTGTTTGTCGAGTTGCAACTTGCAAGGCTTTGGATGGGACCAATTTAAAGGGTGCGCTCTTCCTTTGTTGGGGTCAAAAGCAAGATCATAGAGCAAACGAATTCGCGAAGATTGAAGGTGTGGCTATGGCGAATGCACTTCGACAAGATCTCCGACGCCGCTCAGCGTCGGAGCTTTCACTGCGGGCGTCGGAGCGTTGCCGACCTTCGACCAAGTAGTTTTTCTTGATTTGGGTGGTGGACGGCAAGTCACGGACAAGTCACGTTTTGATCGACCGGTAATGACTCTCCACCCATCTTCCCGACCGATTGAAGAAGCCCGCAAGTACCAATAAAACAAAGATGAGGCGGTGTGCGAGGCAGACGTTCGCCTCTGTATATCAAAGGGACTCCTCATTTCGAAAAGCCCCAACGTCGGCAAATATCACAGTTGTCAAATGAAACGTCGTCCAGGAACACAAGACTAACTAAACTCCAATTGATAGAATGGAGCTCCTTGTTATATTGAAGGATATCATCCATGCGAATGATGATGCCCTGCGTTGAGCAGCTGTTCATGAGAAATGCCCAACGGAACGTCCTGGGCCTGAGGCATCTTCAATGGCCTCTTCGAAATGCCAACGTTGCCACCTGACCATCCTCGCCACTTCGGCGAGCAGCTCCAAGCAGAAGGCTGTGCACCGCTACACCGCAGCAGTTTTTTGACAATGCCAACGCGTCTGTGTGGGCGGGCCGTAAAAGGAAACCCGCCCCGTTCCGAGGGGTGATCATTAACACTGCAATTACAAACAGAGACAAAAAGGTGACACTGAAATCCATTTTCTGTTTGTGAATTCCACCCGCCTCGCCTCGGTCCGGTGAATTGCTCCAGCCGCGCAAAAAGAAGGAAAAAAAAAAAAAAAAACGGGCTCAGCCGACCAAAAGGAAAGGAAAGGAAAAAAATACAAAAACAAAACACTGCGACAGACCACAGACCCTACATAATAATAGTAGTACTGAGACACGAAAAAAAAAAATCCTTCCCCCATCATGATGGCCCACACACACCCAAGCACAGCCGCCCCTCCCCTCTCCTGCTGGCCCTCCTCCTTGTCCTCGCCGTCGCCGCCCTTTTGTCCTCCGCCGTGCCCGGCGCACTGGGGTAAGTTGAGGCAGGGCGCCCTCGCACGCCGGCGTTTAACGGTCAATATCTGATGCTGCTGCGAGTCGCCATTGACTACCCTCACCTCCATCACTCTCCACTTTTAATCACGCTCGACTTCCATCGGCCAACCCCTTCCCCCCTCCCTTGCTACCTTCCCGGTCACAGGGCAACAGCAAAGCCTCCACTCCCGAAGGGAGCCCGCCAAAGCGCCATGAAAGAGAAGATGAAGGAATCCGCCGCGCTTCACCAGTTCAACGAGAGCCCGAAAATCGGTGGCGGCTCCCCCGTCATCGAAACCAAGTTTGGCGGGCCTATCAACCCCCAGAAGCCGCCCAAGGAGCAGAAGCCGGCAAAGGCCGTGCCCGAGAGGCAGAGGCTCCCCGGGGAACGCGGACCACATCATCCACGGGACATCTCCCGCTGCCGCCGCCGCCGCTCCTCAGAAGAAGTCGAAGATGGACCAGATCAAGGAGTGCGTCGGCGCCTGCACCAGAAAGGCCGCCAGCGGCATCAAGAACGCCGCAAAGGCCGGCGTCTCGGCCGCTGGCAAGGTTCTCAAGGTGGCCGGCACGGTCGCGATGGGCCCCGGCAGCTATGCTGCGAAAGGGAGGAAGAAGCGCTAACCCACAAAGAGATGAGGGATGGCTTGGAGAGTTTTTGGGAAAATGTGCAAATCGGCAGATATTTTTTTTCATTTTGATCTGTTTTCATTTTGATCGGTTTCATCCGTTGGGAGTTGCGACGTGAGCTAGCGCGGGGTTGGTCGGACGGCGGGGGGGCATTTTTAGTTGGAGAATGCGAAGGGTCGGGAAACAGCATATGTAGCAATTTCATTTTTTTTTTTTTTTTTCCCTTTGGTTCTGCCCATCCTTTTTACGGTCGTACTCACATGGAAGTTGGTGCCGTTTGGCCGAAGCACAGAGGCGATCAGTTGCGAACACGGCACATTGACTGCAATACCGATTCCATCTCTCTCTCTCTCTCTCTCTCTCTCTCTCTCTCTCTCTCTCTCTATCTCTCTCTCTCCTCTCTCTCTCGCTCTCTCTCACACACAAAAAACACAAAGAGGACTCAGCCGCAACGCAGGAAACAGCCCCCTCGGCCCGCGGTGAAGGCATCCACCCCAAGGAGAGGAATTATTAACGCAAAGAAAAAAACAGTCATAAAATGGACACTCTTCCAAGACGGTCGAGGAGAGAAGGCCACCCTTGTCTCCCTGTGTGAGTAATATCAGTGGCAGTGATAAGCGCGGTGGTGTGAAAAAAGATATTTGAATCGAGAATGACCTCAAATGCTGCCAATAGGAAAAAAATAGCAAAAACGGATGTGTGCAAACAACAGTGTTGAACTTTCTCGGGCGCCAGGTGCACCGCGGGCTGAGCCTGTTCTTGTACTTGCGTGCTCTTTTTGGGAATCGCGGGCGCCACTTTGGGCCTAGTCACCGGGGGGGGATGTCGAGCGAGGCGGGAGGAGTTGAAGATTGCAAAATTAATACATCGAACAAACAGTGGAGCGTACCGATCGACTTCCTCAGGGAGTGCGGCCACATCGGCTGAAGAGACGCACGGTAAGAGCAGAAGAAGCACAGAGAAGGCGGACTGCTCGCCAGAGCGTATCTTTTTTTTCTTCTTTTGTTCCCTCCTCCCTTTCTTTGCTTGCTGGTTGACGGATGAATTGTGGGCGACAATTTCAAAAAGTCCTCTGCTGTGGCATACAGGCAAGAACTTTGCACGCTTGCATCCCGAAAAAAACCCTTACTATATGACGAGTGAGGTTGAGACGAAATCGAAATGGGGATGAACTTGTGACCACTTTCGGACACACCAATGTCAAAGAGGACGAAGAAGGAGATAATAGAGAGCTTCACAAATCAAGTCCAGTCGCAAATGAAACGCCAAGCCAAACATCAAGCGCACGTCCAGCTGTCATCCCGGGCGCCCGGCTGCCCAACGTCCCGATACATCGGCACCCCGCCCAAGCACTCCGCCACGGTGACCATCGACAAGTTCCGCCTGCCCGCCCACTCGATAATAAACGGCACCATGTCCGACGCCGTCAACGCCTGCGTGCTGTGCTGCAAAAAAATATGCGCCCCCGCGGCGTCCGCCGCCTCGTACACCGCCTTCTCCCGCACCACGTCCTCCGCCGCGCTCGTCCCGCTGCCCCCCGACGTCTCCGGCGGCGCCTGATCCCACAGCGCAAGGTGCGTGTACCCCGCCGCCGCCACCGCCGCCGCCGAGCTCCGGTTGTACTCGCCGTACGGCGGCCGCAGGAACACCGGCGACGCCCCCGTGATCCGCTTCACCGCCTCGTCCAGCCGCCGCACCTGCGTCCCAAGCGCGGCGGCCGACAACGTCCCCATGTGCACGTGGTTCCACAGGTGGGAACCGATCTGGTGCCCAGCGTTGTACGCCGCGAGGACCTCCGCCGCGTGGTCGTAGATGCACGCCCAGTTGTCGCCGTTCAGGAAGAACGTCGTGCGACCCCCCGCGGCGGTGAACGCCGCTGCGATGGAGGCGATGTGCGTGTCCGGCCCGTCGTCAAACGTGATGGCCACCGTCCCCGGAACGCTGCAGCCGAACACGACGTTGATGGACGCCGTCTGCGGGTAGCCCGTGCAGTCGCCGTAGAGCGGGTTGCACCCGAGGGCGGTGTCGCAGTGGTAGTTTGAGGCGCCGCAGTACCCGTACTCGCTGCAGCATAGTCCCTGAAGGAAGGACAGAGGGAGGGAGGGAGGGAAGGGTCTATGTCAGCTTCACAAGTTCGTTGGGGGGGGGGGGATAGGGTACCGAATTGAGGCTTACAAGTGGACAAAGGCCGTCGGTGGGACCGCATTGTCCGTTCGTCGACTCAAAAGTGGGCGCCGGAGCCGCCGCCGTCGTCGTCGTCGAAGTAGTAGACTGCAAGGCCGTCGTTGTCGTCGTCGCCGAAGTCGAGGACTGCAAGGCCGTCGTCATCGATGTAGAGGACTGCTGGGACGACGTACTCGTCGCCGAGGTTGTCGTCGAAGCGTCTGCGCTCGACGACGCCGCCGACCCGCCGCACTCGCCAAACCCGGCCTGGCAACCCGCCCCGCAAAACTCGTCCGTCGTCCCGCAGTACCCGTATTGAGAGCAGCAGTACCCCGGGTAGCACCGCCTGCCGTTCCCCCCGCACGCCCCGTCGCCCGTGAGCGCCAGCGTGGTCGTCGACGCCGCCGCCGCCGTCGACGACGACGGCGGGGAGGAGTCCACCGACGAAGCCGCCGTCGTGCTCGTCGATACGACAGAGCTCGAGCCGCCACTCCAGCACTCCCCGAACCCCGCCTGGCACCCGGCCCCGCAGTGGTCCTCGGACTCGCCGCAGTACCCGTACTGCGAGCAGCAGAACCCGGGGTGGCACCGCTTGCCGTTGCCCGCGCACGACCCGTCGCCGGTCAAGGGTAACAGCGACGACGACGACGACGCCGTGTCCCGCCGGTCGAGACCGTGGCGCATATGGCCTCGGTGAGGGCCGGCGATTTCTTTTGCTTTGCGCCGGAGGAGATGCGCCGCCGCGGACCGACCAAGAAGTGCGGCCGCTTCGCCGGCGGCGGCGGCGGTATCGCCGACCGCCGATAGTGCTGCCAGCGGGCATAGCACTGCGATGACGAGGAGAGGGACGAGGCGCTTTCGCATTGGTGCAACAGCGTTTTTTTTTGGGGCGAGGGTAAAAGCTATTTTTGGTACATTATACATGCCGATGCAACACGACGTCGACTAACAAATAGTGAAAAAATGCGGAGGATGGTGACTGATTGGGTGCCGTTAGGGTTCGTTTGTCTCCCACTTGCTGCCATTTTTGGCCTGTTTTTACGATCGAGGCGGTTCCCAAGTTACGTGAAAATACACAAACGCAAGAAATTGCGAATGCTGGACAGCTATCACCCTCAATTCTGCTTTATTATAGTGAGTGAAGGTGAGAAGAGATCACGCATGCTATGTGAAGAAAAAATAATAAGGCAATCAGAGGACGACCCGAATATTCAATTTAGGAATCCAGTTCATCGTCAAGTGCAACTTCACCAACCAAATTAAGAACACGTCCAGCTGCCATCCGGCGCGCCCGGCGGCTCAACGTCCCGATACATCGGCACCCCGCCCAAGCACTCCGCCACCGTCACCATCGACAAATTCCGCCCGATCGCCCAATCGATGATAAACGGCACCATGTCGGACACCGTCAGCGCCTGCGTCCCGTGCTGCAGGAAAATATGTGGCGTCGCCGGGTCCGCGGCCTCGTATGTCGCCTTCTCGTTCGCCACGTCCGCCGCCGTGCTCACCGCGGCGCCCCCCGACGTCTCCTGCGGCGTCTCGTCCCACAGCACAAAGTGCGTGTACCCCGCCGCCCCGACAATGTCCGCCGACGTCCGGTTGTACGCCCCCAGCGGCGGCCGGAAAAACAAAGGCCGCGCCCCCGTGATGTTCTTGATCGCGTCGTCCAGCCGGCTCATCTCGCTCCGCAGAGCCGCCTCCGTGAGCGTCGTGATGTTCGGGTGCGACCACGTGTGCGCTGCGATCTGGTGCCCAGCCGCGTACGCCGCCAAAACGTCGGCCGCGTGGTCGTAGATGCACCCGCGGTTTTGGCCGTTCAGGAAGAAGGTCGTGCGGCCGCCCGCGGCGGTGAAGGCGTCGGCGATCGTCGACATGGTCGTGTAGGGCCCGTCGTCAAAGGTGATGGCGACGGTCCCGGGGACTGTGCAGCTGTAGACGACGGCGATGTTGCTGTCTTGGGGGAGTCCGGTGCAATCGCCGTATTGCGGGTTGCAGCCGGAGGAGAGGTCGCAGTTGAAGGCGGAGCTACCGCAGTAGCCGTACTGACTGCAGCAAAGGCCCTTTTTGAATGGGTTAATGACTCGTCAGATTCTGCAGCCGTGCAACGAAAAAAAAGAAAGAAAAAGAATAAAAGAAAGGATCCTTACCAGCGGACAAAGTCCGAACGCTTGACCGCATTCACCAGTCGTCGAGACAAAAGTGGGTAACGGGTCAGCAGCAGTCGATGAAGTCGACGACGTCAAAGTTGTGGCCGCCTCGGATGATTCCGTCAGAGTCGAAGACGAAACAGCCGGCTCGGATGATTCAGTAAGAGTCGCAGACGAAACAGGAGGCTCGGATGATTCGGTCACAGTCTTTGATGGACCCGTTTCCAAACCGGCACCCCCAGAATTCGAAGCGCTGCCGGCGGTGGTGGAAGTCGCGTTCCCGCACTGGCCAAAGCCAGACTGACAGCCCACTCCACAGAAGTCCTCCGTCTGCCCGCAATAGCCGTACGCTGAGCAGCAGAATCCTGGATAGCAGCTCCAGTTGTTGCTCCCCCCGCAGGAACCGTCGTCCGAGTAGATCGTGGCGTCCCGACTCGAGGTGGACGAAGAAGAAGCAGATGATGATGACGTCGATGTTGGGGACGGTTGGGAATCGGTCGACGGAGACGGAGGGGGTGTGGTCGTCGTGCCGCCGTCGCTGGTCGTTCCGTTCCCACACCGACCAAAGTTCGATTGGCAGCCGGCACCGCAAAAGTCGTCGGTCTGTCCGCAAAAGCCGTACTCTGAGCAGCAGAAGCCAGGGTAGCAGCTGAGGCCGTTTCCATCGCCGCACGATCCGTCGTCTGTGTAGGATGATGGGAGGATGGTCGATGAGGTCGTTGGTCCCGATGACGATGATGTTGATGGGTCGGTGGAGTCGGTTGATGTGGTCGGGGCAGAGTCCCTCCGATCCCGGCGGTGTCGGCGATCGGGGGGGAGGATGTCGACGATGTTGCGGCTTTGGCGGTGGCTGCCGCTGCTTCTGCTGCTGCGGCGCGAGAGCAGCCACCCACCATTGTGGTGGCGCTGGTGCATGAGCAGGGGTGTTGCGGGCGGCGGCAATAGTAGTCCCCCCAATGCGGCGGCAGCGGCGGCGGCCAGTGGCAGCGGCGGGATGCCCGCTTCGTCGGCCGCGGTAGCAGCAGCAGCAGTAGTAGCAGCTACTATCGCGGCCTGTGCCAAGACCGTCGACGACGACGACGACGCGAGAAGGGCGACGAAGACGACGGCGGCGGCGGCAAGGAGGAGATACCGCATTTGATAATAATAATAATAATAATAATAATAAAAATATGCAAGAGAAAAGAAAGAAAGAAAAAAGAAAGACAAAAAAAAAAAAAAAGCAAGATACTGAACGCGCCAAGAAATTTTTGTACCAGTCACGCAATGTTTGTCTCTCCTTCTTGGCACAACGGGAGCCCACCAACAACTCCAACAGCCCTGCTCGCCTTCTCTCCTTCTTACTCGCCTTCCTTGGTCTCGCCTTAGTCTCGTCCAGTCTCGTCCAGTCTCGAGTAACCTGGCCTTGGTTCGGGCGGGACTGACAACTCTCCAACGCACCCAGACCACCCACCCACCCACTCACCCGCCACTGCCACCACTCCCGCCCGCCACTATAATGGCCTAGCGGCTGCGTTTGCTCCCAGCCGAGTAACGCGCTGCGCTGTGTGTGTGCGCTGTGAGTGCGTGTGTGTGTGTGTGTGTGTGTGTGTGTGTGTGTGTGTGCGTGCGTGTATTTTGCGCTGCACTGAACGTAGGCTGTTTCACTCGCTTGTCGACCCACGCCAGTCCTTCCTTGACACGCCGTTGGCTTTGCTGGTGCCAGCGCGTTCCACTTCGAGGCTCATTTCTGCGCAAACCGCCCGCGCCAACAACATCGTCAAGTAAGAGAGGAGAGAGATAGAGAGGCCGTCATGGTGTTGGAACAGATCGTTGCCACTGACGACATTGATGCGCGTATGCAAGTGTCACGATGGAAGAATCGTCATGCCCACCGCTGCTGACCATACCAGCCACTGCTCTTTGGTGTCGCTGACGAGGCAGCAGCTGTGGCTGGGGTAGTGTGCCGCGAGGGGATGAATCAATTGTGGTCCTCTCAATTCAAACCCTACCCCACCCAATTTTGTCCTCTTTCGTTACGAAAATCGTCGGGGACGGTGCGGCCTAACTGTCGGTCCATGCATGCATGTCCGAGAGAACCTAAAAGCCGACTTCCATTGGGCAAGAGACTGGTAATCTTCCCTGTTGAAACGGGGGGGGTTGAATGGAGAATGCATTCATCCCCCTCCCCCACCAACCATCTTGTCGAGGAAAACGCATGTTGCTCTCCTTGAGTTCTCGCCTCCTTCACCAGTCCCGCCTCGCCATCACTATAAAGCTAAGACCAGTCGCAGAAACAACATCACCCCATTCAATTCATACAACCGACTCTTCTGCCCTTCACATTAAGATAAGAAGAAAAAACCGCAAGGAAAAATGAAGTTCACCCTCTCGACCGCTTTCGTCGTCCTCGCCGTCGCCCTCCCGGGTGTCGCCGCCGCTCCTGCCGCGGCTGTCGGTGAGGTCTTTTTCCGCCGGCTCTTTTCCCACGGTTTGCTTGATCCCGTCGAATCATCGAATACAGTCCTCCTTCTTCACGGCTGCTCCCCTTCGTATTCGCTCGTCCCGTATCCTTTCGCTACATTCTGACCACAAAAGTTCACTTCCTCTTTTAACCTTTTCCCTTGAATTCAGTTCCCGACGTCGCCGCCCCGGCTGCCGCCGCCGACGCCCCGGCTCCGGTCCTCGCCAAGCGCGACCCCTTGCCCGCGCCGTGGTGCTGGTTCTCGCAGCAGACCAACTGCAAGCAGATCGGCTGAGGGGGACGCGGGCTCTCTTTTTTTCGAAAAACTCACCCCTTCCTCTTGCTCTTTTGTTGTGTGGTTTTTTGTTTTTTTTTTTTTCGGTTGCAACCTTGTGCGATGGTTTTTGGAGTCGATTCGGAATAAAAGCAACGAATCCCACAATCTTTTGCGTTGCCTTGATTCTTGATATTCAGAAGAGGGTTGGTAGTTGTCCAGAAGCACGGGGCAACAGTCATCTTCCATTGGAACAGGAGGAGGCCTCAGAGCAAGTTTAGCCGGGGCACTTGGTCTATTCGCGCAAAAACGCGGGTTATCTGATTCCTGCTGCTTGTCGCCCCTGGATTTGATTCGATTTCGCATAGTGGAGGTTGGTTTGGAGTTGCCTCCTTGCACCCACTCATGAATGCGTGAATACGTGAGCGATTGCTATTCATTCCGATCGAGTGCGGCTCAGCCGGCTGCTCGTGTCCGATTTCCGCCGGGTTTCGGCTTGTGTGAGGCAGACAGCCCGCTCAAAAAAAAAAAAAAAAAATGCACAATCCTATGTTCACAATAAATATATACAGGCTCTCGGAAACCACAGCAGAGCAATTATGAAGCAGAGGACGGCGACTGCGAGAGCGGCGGTGGTGGCTCGGCAGCTCGGGCTGCCGCCGCCGCTGAAGCGGCTCTGCCTCTGCCACGCCGTCTGCCTGCTCGTCCTTGCGGCGGCTCTCCTCCTCGCGGCAAACTCCCTGGCGGCCGCCGCAATCGTCGTCGGCGAGCGAGTCCGCCGCCGCGGCGACCCTCCGCGAACCGCACTGCCTGCTGATGCTGCTGCTGCTGCGGCGGCGGCGCTGGACACCTCCCTTCATCGCCGCATCTTCCAAAGTGCATCCAGTGAGGAGTTTGCGCCGACACCATCCTCACCCTCTTCCCCACCACCCAAAACGATCCGACAGAGCCTGAAACCTATTTCTTCCGTGCACACACTCCTATCCCACCACAACGCAAAAAAGTCCCCGCAGCCCTCGACCGACCCCGCCCGCCCCACCTGACCCGCCGCGGCAACGCGTTCTCGGGCCCAAAGCCGAAACTAAAGTCCGCCCTCAAGCAACCGGGCGCGCCGCCGAAACGGGACAAGCCGCCCAAAGTCTCGTTCGACGCGAACCCGCCTGTGGTCCACAGCCCGCCGATTTCCGACGCGGAGATCGCTCAGCGGAGAAAGCACTGGAGCGGCGTCAAGACGCTTATGGAGGTCAACAGGCAGCTGTACAGGCTGGAGCAGGGCCTGCCGGTCGACAGGGGAAATTGAAACTGAAGGGGGCGGAGAGGGGGGTTTATCTAACTTTTGTGTGGTGAGGGGGTTTCAAATGTCGCGCGACTAGCGGGGACGCGATATACCATATACATCTTTCTCACCTCTAACCCTCTCACGCTTCCTTACTTGCCCCCCCCCCCACGGCGCAATTGGGGAAGCGACCAGGAATTATTCCCCCACGTAGCGTGTGCCCCCCCTGAAATCCGTTTCTCCCCTTCCTTCAGCTCCGCGTGTCTTCGGCACTGGTGCCGCTGCCCCCGTCCGCCATCCGCCGGGTTGGGATTCCTCGCTGGCTCAGCCAGAAATAGACTGCAGCCAAACTCTCAGCCGCATTTAAATACTGCATGTAATATTAAAGAAGAGAAACAGAGGGGAGACAGAGAGAGGGAGAGAGGGAGAGAGTGAGAGTGAGTGAGAGAGAGAGAGAGAGAGAGCGGGGGCGGAGTCTGGGATCGATGGAAATGTTGGCCGTTACTTCGCTTCCTTCCTTTTGGCTTGCGTATTTTGTGTCGCCCCGAAAGTGTTTTTCCTCAAAGTCCGACCTCCACCGGCACGAGGCCGGAGGGGCTAAGCAAATTTTTTTAAAGACCAGACACTCGAGAGAGAACAAAACAAAACAAAAGAGGGGAAAAAAAAAAAAAAAAAAGGCACTCGCACCCATAATGGCTCCCACCCACAGTCCCGCCGCCGCCGGCTTGCTCCGGAGGACGCTGCTCGCCGTCTTGGCGGCGGCCGCCGCCGCCGTCCTTCTCGCATTCACCGTCTTATCCGCCGCGCCGGTCGCGGCCGCAGCAGCAGCCCTACCCGTCTCGGTTCTGACGCGCAGAGCCGCCGCAGCTGCAGCTGTCCACCACCGCTCTGACACTTTGCGTAAGTTCCCAGCGAGGAGGCCCGACCAACCGGCACCTCTAACCTCATTCCCCTCCCCGCCTTCCCCCGTCTCTTCAGTCCTTGGACAAGTCGCCCGCCACCCTCCTCTGACCCGCCGCGCCGACAACCACGCCACCGCGCCGCTAAAATCCGCCCTCAAGAAACCCGGCGGCTCCTCGGCCGGGTCCAGCTCCGCCTCCTCCTCCTCCCAAAAACCCGCGCAGCGCGTCCGCTTCGACAAGGAGAAGAACAACCAGTACTTTGAAAACTCGAAAACCGAAGAGGAGCTCAAGATGCAGCAAAAACAGACCAAAAAGGTCGATAGCCGCATGAAGTACGGGATGCTCGCCGTCGCGTTCGACTCGTTCAGAAAGAACCCAAAGTACACGTCGGAAGTCACGGCGCAGCCGCCGCACCAGCCTTTGCATTGATTTGGGTGGGAATCCACACACCCACGCCTTCCTTTCCCGCTTCCCCTGTGTTGCGTTGTGAACGTTGTTCTCCTTTTGTTTTTTTTTTTCTTTTTTTTCTTTGCGTGTTCTACTTTGGTTTCCTTCGCTGCTTCAGGTAGTACTGTTTCAATCTTTATCGGACAGAGAATCACACGAAAGACGATTCATTTGATCTCCGAGGTCTTCAACGTTGCAAAAATCATGGAGTTACTGCGCGTTTTGTTTTGGGTGTTTCCACTTCAGATGAAAGAAAAAGAAAAAAAAAACGCGAAAATGGCTTTTGCAAGGAGAGCTTGTCCGATGGAGAAGCCCCATTCTGTTGTGGAGGGTTGGGGGGGTCGGAAACTTTCATCGCCAAAGTACATCTAAATGGGGGGTGGGAAGGGGAAGGGGAGGTTCGGGATGGGTCGCTTTTGCAAGAGAGAGAGAGAGAGGCAAAAGAATCCGATTGAAACGAGCGGGGTATTGCAAGGAACACGCAATAAACACGTATAACTGGGATGAATAATGACTGATGGAGAACAGGATAGGTCGCTTCGTGCGGGCACCTGCGCGGAAGGCCAAGACGGGGCGATGGGCACGCTGGGAGAGCCGTGGTGGGATGTGCAGGCGCGCGCGCGCGAACACCTCATGCGAGGCGGAACCATCCGTTGGCGACGATGAGCGTCGGCGGCTTCGCCGTCGATCCGGCCTGCTGCTGCTGCTGCTGCTGCTGCTGCTGCTGTTTCACGGCGGTGGACGATCGCGGCGACGGCGGCGGCGGCGGTTGTTTTGCGTCCGCCGACGGCTGCTGTTGGTGCTGATGCTGATGCTGATGCTGATGCTGCTGCTGCGGCTTGAGATCGGTCGTTGAGGCCGTCGCTGGCTGCAGCGGCAGCAGCGGGGACGCCGTGAAGACCATGACGGACGGGGCGCCGTAGAAGAACATGTGGAGGGTGTGTGTGTTTGTGTGTGTGGGGAAGGAGGGTTGCTGACTTTGCCGAACGAGGTCAAGCCAATGGAAGAAAAAAAGTAAATAAATGGGAATTGTCTGCCTCAGGCTCCCACCACACACACCGAAAGTCCCCCTTGTCACGACAACCCGGCCGGACTGGTTTTGTCCGAGCAGCAGACGACCAACGCATTATGTTTTCAAACAATTGTTGACGTGGGTGAATCTTTTAATCTTTTCCTTTTTTCCCCCCGCCTTTTCCTTTTTTTGTCTTTTTTTTTCCTTTTTTTTTTCTCTGTCCCCACTGAGCAGCAACAAGGTCCAAAGAAAGGAAGAGAAAAATAAAATTTTTTTTTTTTGTTTTTTCGATGCTCACTCAGCTGGTGGTTGAGATGACAACGATTGTGATGACGTGGAGCTGTGTGGTATTATTGTTACCTTCCAGTTTAGGAAACGCCTGTCTCTCCACCGCAAAAAAGGAAAAACGAAAGAAAAATAGAAAGCGCAAAAGAACCAAATAAGTAAGTATGCACCTGGACTACCCGCCGCCGCCGACCGAGCCCGCCGACGGGGGCGCCGCCGGAGCCGCCGCCGCTCCGGCGCCCTCCTCCTTCTCGCCGCTGACGGCATCAACGACGACTTCCCCGTTAGCGTCAGCGTCCTACGCCCCCGAGGCCCCCTCGCACTACTCGTACGCCATGACCGCCACCACCACCTCCTCAGCCTCCTCCTCAGCAGCAGCAGCAGCAGCAGCATTAGTTCAAAACTCCTCCTCCTCCTCCGCGACGGCTCCCCCCGAAAGCGCCGCGTCCTTGTCCGTCAAGGGCCTCGACTACCCGCTGTCGTCGTCGTACGCCCCCTCCACTTCTGCGTCCGGCAGACCGCTTTCCCAGTCTCTGTCGTACAACCCGTCCCAAAAAACCAACTCGGCCACCTTGGCCGCAGCGGGCGCAGCCGGCTTTTACACCTTTCCCGACGCCGAGGGCGGAAACAAGTTTGCGGGCGCGAGCGAAGGCAAAAACAACAGCAAGAGGGGTGCGTGTTTGCTGTGCGTCCATTGACCTACTGACCCCCCTTGATCAGGGCTCTCTCGGACGTGGCTGATCGCCATCATCGCCGCCGCGATCGTCCTCGCCGCCATCATCATCGGCGTCGCCGTGGCCGTCAGCAACTCGAACAAGTCGACGAGCCCGCAGGTCGCAACCGTCACCACCAACCTCGGCGTCCAGTCGACCCTCTCCTCCTCCTCTGCCGCCGCATCGTCCCGCCCCAGCGCCGCGTCCTCCCAAGCCTCGTCCGCCTCGTCGTCGGCGTCGTCGTCCGGGTCCGCCGGCGCCGCGAACACTCAGATCCCCGGCGACACGGCGACCCAACAGAACACGGCCCAACCCACCACCGCCCAGCAGCAGCAAACGACCCAGCAACCGCCGCCGCCGCCGCAGCCCACTACCACGGCCCAGGCGCAGCCGACCACGACCGCCCAGCCGCCCCCGCCCGCCCAGAAGAAGTTCCAGATCCGACACCAGGGCACAAACGACTGCATCTCAGGCTCGACCTACGCCGCTTGCGAAAGCAACCCCGGCTCGTCGAGCCCGCAGGTCTATATCGAGGACGGGCAGCTGTGGAAGCAGCAGACGTCTGGAGCGTGCTTGACGCTGTTTGACTTTGTAAGTGGACGTTTCCTTATATTTTACCCTTCTCTCGCTCTCTCTCTCTCTTTTTTTTCTATTTTTTCTATGGCTTTTTGTTGGTTTTGTCCGGACGTTTTGGGTTGCGGCTAACTAACTTGAAAAAAATACCTTTTGCGGGTACAGAGCCTGTCGCTGACTTCCTGCGATTCTCGGAACGGCTTTGAGAACATTTCGGTGATCAACGGTCAGATTCAAGCATTTATGGAGTGCTTGAAAGGAGATCTTTCGATAATCGGCAACACGAACTGCGGCTTGTTTGAGCAGTTGATCGTGTCGTCGTGATGTACGCTTATTGGCGGGAAAAGGGTCTTTTAATGATCACAAATAGAACGACAGCGACGGTTTCATGCGATGAAAGAGGTGTTTTGCGGGACGAAAGAGAATGTGCAGGGGGGTCCACACATTCATGGCGGTGCGGATAGGAAGGTTCAACTTTCTTTCAGTAATTCAGAACCAGGAAAACTCCACGGTGAAACGGGCTCCAAGTCTCTCTCTCTCTCTCTCTCTCTCTACCTCTTTCTTCTCCCGCCCAACATCCTTTCAATAGCAAGCGCAGGGAGAAAGAAAACATCCTTCTATTTCCTTTGATTCACAGCCGCCGCAACGGACGCTTTCACAAGGGGGCGTGGGAGGTGAACTGAAAATAAACGATCACTTCAAAAACTCTCGGGGCGGACGAACTTCGTCTTGTAAGCCGCCTAAAGAAGATAGGGGCCGAAGAATTTGCCAAAAAAAAAAGATGTCGAGGTAAGAGAACGAGGGGTGAAGCATTTGGGAAAGGAGGCTCTTATCGAGCCAGGGTGGAAAGGGACTGGAGGGACGAGGGAGGATGACGGAAGGAGGCGCACACACACACGCACACACACACACACACACACACACCTTTTTTAGCTGCTGCAGCACGTCACGGACAGGGTGGTGCACTTGGGCGGCCCGGTGTCGGCGACGTAGCAGCAGCATCGGCCGCCTGGTTGTGCGGGAGAGGGAGTGAATGTTTGGTGACGAGAGAGGGAGAAAAGGTTTTCGTAAGCCCAAACGTAGGGGTCCGTTCACAGCTCTGAAAGCAAATCACCGGAACCACCGCCAGGAAAAGCCAGGGCCGCGGCGGTCGTGGTGCGGGCGGTGAACGCGACGAGGAAAACGGCGAGAAGGAGGGTGAGCTTGCTGGCCATTTTGTTTTTTTTTTTTTTTTGTTTGTTTTGTTTTTTTTTTCTTCTAGCCTGGTGAGGAATGGTGATGGACGATGGGCCTATCGAGCTTTTTATATGCGAGCGCGCTTTGTTTTTGGGTAGTCTGTGTTTTTGCCTGTCTTTCTCCCTTCCTCTTGCAACCACTAGCAACCACCGCGTGACGGGGTGTGCCACTTCCACGTCCATGGGGGGGAATCGGGCGGGGTGCGCCACTGCCCCCAAGCGATAAGCGGTTTGCTTCTGTTTGTTTCCCAAACCCATTGTAGATACAAAAAGCACTTTGAGGGGGGGCGGCACGAGGAATTTTCCCTTCCGCATTTGGACGGTTTCCTCCCGCGTGCGCGCGCTCGCGTTTCGCACGTAAGCCGAGCTCCCGCCGTTTTAGCGGACCCCGCTTCGTATTTGCCGGAGAAAAATTCTTTTTTTTTTTTTCTCTTTCCTGAGGGTCGGTTGGGAGTCTTGTACGACAAATCGACGCCTTATCACCCCACCCCCGACTGTCTTTCTCACCAGCTCGAGTATACCCCCACTGTCTCCCGATCTGCGTCAGTCTCCCTCTCGGCCGCACTTACCGGCTCTCCCCTCGCTATCCGTCCTCCTTTCGGCTCCTTCGTCTTATCACTGGGAACTTCCAATCGCACTGGGGGGGCCGCTCCTTCACTCTTCCGAGTCCGCAAGTAATGAAAAATGCGATCCCACCCGCAGTATGGGGAGGGGAGGGAATGGAACGCTCGCACTGTGCAAGAACGCTGTGGCAAGCGGGGGTTCTGCTCGGGCGGTGCCGACGGTTTGTGTGGAAGAGGAAAGGCTGGTTGTCTCGCACGGAAAAAAAAAATAAAATAAAAAATGGGGCATGAACCTCACTCAGATCGCCTCACCCAGCGCCGCTGGCGGCCGCTCTTCCTTGCAGGCCGTTTTTTTTTTTTCTTTTCGTTTTTCTTTTTCGCTGACTTTCTCTATTGAGGGAGTGTCTCTCCCAAGCCGTGACTTGTCAGACACAAGGAGATTTTTCTCCTTTTTCGGATGGGTTTGTCTCTCTCCCTCTCTCTCTCCAACTCACTCACTCACTCACTCACTCTCTCCATCCCTCTCTCTGATTGTCTCTCTCATTTTTCTTCGAGATTGTCTCTCCTCTCCGTTTTTCTCCATATGGTAACCGTCCAGGCGCCGACTGCGGCGTCGGCCGAGCCGACGTCATCGTCCTCAAACACCCGCCAGCAACAATGGCCCGCCGCGGCGAGCGCCGCCGCCGACACCGCCCCGTCGTACCGCTCGGTCGACCTGTCGTCGTCGGCGGCCGATCCCTCCTCGTCGAAGCAGCCGTTCCCGCCCTCTGGCCTGTCCGCGTCGCCGCGCGACACGAAGCAGCCGCTCTTCCCGGCATCCCTGGCCGCCCTCTCCCCCGACGACGGTACCGGCTCCTCCTCCTACCCCGCTGCGGGGGGAGGCTCGCTGTCGTACCCGCCGTCGCAGTCCATGGCCTACCCCGTTGCCGCCGCCGCCGCGCCCGCCGTCGACCAGTCGCTCTTCTACAAGGGCGAGAGCGCCCCGTTCTCGTACCCGCCCGAGGAAGCCGTGGCCCTGAAAAAGCAGGGCTATGCGTCCCAGCCACCCGAGAAGAAGAAGAGTTGAGTTTCGGCTTTGCTGTTGTAGGGTTTCCCTGCTAAAACCAGTCCTCCTCCCTCCTTCTTCTTCTGTTTGCAGATAGGACTCTCATCATCGCGCTCATCGCAGCCGCTGCGATCGTCATCGCCGGCGGCGCCATCGCGGCCGCGCTCATCGTTTCAAACAACAACAAGTCTTCGTCCTCGTCCTCGCAGCCCAATCAGACAGTCACCTTCACCGCCTCCCGCACCACCTCTGGCGCCGTGAGCGGGACCGGCGGCTCGTCCCAAACGGCCACGTCGTCCACTACTACTACCACCACCAGCGACGGCCCCAGATCCACCAACATCCCGGCAAAGTTCCAGATCCGCCTCGCCGGGACGACAAACTGCGTCACGGGGGGGAATTTTGCGACGTGCGACGCGGCGCCCGGCGCTTCGAGCAACCAGGTGTTTGTGAAGGACCAGTCGAACTGGAAGCAGGTCTCCTCCGGCGGGTGTTTGTCCCTGTTCCAAATCACGGTGAGTTTTGAAAAGCGATCTGGTTAGAGCAGCAAACAATGATGATTCGGAACTAAACCTTTCCCTAAAGAAAATATCGATCGACCCTTGCAACTACAACAGCGGCTTCCAGCAGATCACGTACCTCGGCGACGGAACGATCCACGCTTTCAGCAGCGCGTGCTTGACCGCCAGCTTGGGCTCGGAGGGCACGTGTGCGGCTTTCGACCTGATTTCCGTGGCGTGAGCCCTCCACAAACGCTTACGCGGTTGCGTTCCGATCAATAGACACCCTTTTATGCATCAGTTTTGTGGATTGTTCGTGTGTGTTGCCCGTTTCGCCTTTTGAGACCAGGTGCGGCGGTGGCGGGTGGATGCGGGGGTCAGTCGACGGAGAGGCGAAGCGTGTAGGGGTTGTTGTCGACAAACAGGGCGAAGCCCTTTTGTTCACCCCGTCTCCCAGCCAGGAAATACAATACACAGATAAGCGTTGCGTTCTATTTCATAATATTTTTGCCTTCCAAACGTGTATTGTCAAACACTGCACGTGTACTGCACATGTACATATGTACATGTATGTCTGTTTACGGATTTTACCGGTGCGACTCAAGTGCGACTGGGGGGTCACCTTGCGCTCAACGAGTCACCAACGAAATGCCCCTACAACAACAACAAACAACAAAGCACCTTGTCAAGAACAACAACAACAACAACAACATAAACAACAGCGTTATTTAACGGAGCGGGCAATAATGGACTCGTTGCCGCCCTTCTTGGTCTCGACCGTCCTCTCGTTCCTCCCCGGAGACGCCCGCTTCCGCCTCGCGACCCTGCTGCGACTCGAGCGTCAGCAAGCGCTCGCCCTCTACTCCATCCCGTCGGCCTCGCTGCAGCACGCCTCGAGTCGCGGTCTTGTCGATCTGTTGGACTTTCGCCTGCGAACCGCAACCGTGCCCATCGGATCTGTCGCCCCTCTGGACTCGCTGTTCTGGGTCCTCCGCGCCGTCGACGTCGGCGAGCCAGCAACACGACCCGCTGCTGGAGCCCCCTGCACGCCGCCGCGCATCGAGTGGTGGTGCCTGTCGTGCACCTCCTTCGATCGCTTCGAAACCTCCTGCTACGACGGCCACCTCCTCGACGCACTCCACCTCGCCGCCAAAAGCGGCCACTCCGCCGTCCTGGACTGGTGGCTGGACCGCTGGCCCCGCCGCCTCGACCTCCCCGATATAGATCGCGACGACGCGATCGTGAGCAAGATCCTCGAGCCGGCCGTCGTCGCCGGTCACCTCGCCGTCCTCGACTGGTGCCGCCGCCGCTGCCCGTGGTGCTTCCCGCACGTCGAGCGCGAGGCGCTGGAGGCCGCCGCGTCCGCGGATCGCGTCGATGCGCTGCGCTGGCTCGAGGCGGAAGCGGGGCTGCCGGCCTACCGCTTTCTCACGCTGGACTACGGCGACGACGCCCTGCAGTTGGAGCAACTCCGCAAGAGAAAAGTCGCGGCGCTGGCCCACCGAGGCGAAAGACCCGCGAACCCGCCCGTCGTGTTCGACCTCCGGTCCGCCGCGGAACAGGCGGTGCGTCACGGACAGGTACGCGTGCTCGATTGGTTGCGGGCCGCCGGCTGGGATTTCGCGGACTCGTTCGAGACCGCGACGGCCTGCGGGCAGGCTTCGGTTCTGGAGTGGTGGCGGGAAACCTACCCAAACAACCCTCGCTGTCCCAGCTGGTACAGCATGCAGCAAGCCGCGCGGAACGGCCACGTCAAGGTCCTGCAGTTCTGGTGGGACTTGAGAGGCCGCGCCGCCGTCGACTGGAACCGAGAACTCCTCCATTTCGCGGCCGTCGGCGGCCAGGCTGAGGTTCTCCAGTGGTGGAGCGAGCGGTTCCCGTTCCCAGGCCCCGCCGACGCCGCCGTGTTTGCCAGAGAAGCGAGCCAGCGGAACGACGTTGCGCTCCTGGAATGGTTCAAAACCAGCGGCTACGTCCGGCCGCTCGTTTGTTTCCTCACCGTCGCGGCGTTCAAAAAGGAAGCGTACGAATGGTGGCGACGCAGCGGCCTGCCGCTGACGTACGACGGCGGGAATGACGTGGCGACTTTCGTCACAAAGAACGCGTCCAACCGCGAGATCTTGACCTGGCTTTCGGAAATGCAGAGCCGCAACGACGCCGCCGACCGCTGCGGCGTCCCCGCGGACCTGGCCTGGCCCCAACTCGATTTGATGACGGTCGCGACCACCCGGATGTTTGGCCGCGGGCGAGAGGGCCTCATCGATGGCCTCGAGTGGTGGCGTGCCCGCGGCGCCCCGCTCGGCCCCGCCCCAACGAGAGATCACAAGAAGCGGGCGTTGGCGACCAACGTGCCGGTCCTGGAATGGCTGCTCGTCCGCGGTTTCGCTGTTCCGCACGAGGTCGAAGACGCGGCAGGCGACTCTTTGTTCGCGAGGCGGTGGTGGGCGGAAGTGAAGCGACGCGCCGCGGGGGTGACAGGTGTTGTGTGTGTTTTGAACCAGAATCGGCGGCCGCGGGAGCGCCGTCGTTGTTGTGGATGGCTGTCGGGGTCGCGCTTTGCGGGGCTTATGAGGTTAACAAAAGTCCAAAATACCATGTACAGCGCTTACCTATTCACAGCTTCAACAGCATATTGGTTGGCGGGGTCCACCAGTCTACAGCCTCTCTCCGGTGCAAACTACCTGGGCATTCATCTTCCCATCCACCACCGTGAAGGCGAACAACTGCACCGTTCCGATGCGAAAACCAATTTCATTTGCGCGTATTCCCCCGCTGCAACGCCCCCATGGCCGCGACTCTTCCTCAAACCCCCACCGCATCGGTGAGGACGACGCCAAAGACTTTGATGTGGTTTTGGTTATTTCCAGTTTCTATCCCGCCGAAGCCCTCTTCCAAATTCTGTACGCGCCAACACCCTTCGCCTACCCAGCACGGCACTCCTCGACCGAACTCCCCGCCACCGACTCCGCCTCCACCCTCCTTCCTCTATGTTTACAGTTGAATTGTATTGCAGTGCGACAATGAGAGAGCTGGGCCAAAGGAAGCGCGTACTAACAAAGAAAAAAAACAGATGATTCAATGGAACGCTAACCGAAACAAGCAGATTTCGCGAGCACTGCGTTAACGTCGGCCCTTTGTTGTCCCGTTGATCGTCATTAAGATTGTCGTAATTCCAAGAACAGGAGCGAGACTTACCCTCCTTCCACCTTTTCCTCCTGAATGCCAACGAAAGTTTTTGAACGGGTCAGAGGGTTGAAGACGAGGCAAGGCGTTCCCGGACGACAAAAACGACTTACCACCGCCTCCTGTTACAAAAAGTGTTGCAAAAAGGAATAAAAGCATTAGTATAATTGATGTGAGTGGCAAATGAACAAATCGAAACTTGCCGTTTGTCTTGGAGACGCCCTGGACTGATGAAGGCGAAATCGATTAAAAGGATTTGGGATTAGCTTGATTCCTTTCGATGCAGATGCAGTGCGACTTACACGTCGCAATACCGATTCGAGCAACGGCTGCAAGCAATCACGGCGCTGCTCAGACGCAAAAAAAACGTTTACGAGAACGAGACAAGGACGACTTACGAATCCTGCTGATGCCAGTGGCTGAGCGACGGATGGAAGGAGGAGGGGCAGATTACGGATTAGATTTGTGGGAACAACGAACGGCAGGGAAAGCAAGGGGGCGACCGGGCAGGAACGTGCAGAACGAAAGACAATGGAGGGTTGTAGTTGGATCGGGAAGGGGTTTGGAGCCGAAGTTTTCTGCCACCTACACGGGCCGATTCCCTAAGGCGGCTTGGGCTGACCGAAATGAACCCTGTAATTTTTTGTTGGTTGTTTAACCTGGAGACGGGGCTTTCAAAAGGGGATTGATGCCTACCGGAGCCAGCGCCTTTGGCTGTGCAATCGAGCCGAGAGGAGGACAAAAGGCTGCGATTAGAAAATGTCCAACCGGAGAGAGAGCGAGAGAGAGAGAGAGAGAGAGAGAGAGAGAGAGAGAGAGAGAGAGAGAGAGAGAGAGAGAGAGAGAGAGAGAGAGAGAGAGAGAGAGAGAGAGAGAGAGAGAGAGGCGATGGGGAATCAGCTTACATCCACCGCCGCCGCCGCCGCCCCCTTTCGGCGGTGCGGCGAAGGCGACCGACGCCAAAGCTGACAGCAGAAGGACAAGGGCAATAAAGAGTCCGAGCCCGCGCGACCAGAAAGAGGACGCGGACGAGGAGCGGGCGGTCATCATCGTCTTGTGTTTTTCTTGTGTGCGTGCGTGTGTGTGTGTGTGTGTGTGTGTGTGTGTGTGTGGTGGCGGGTGGCCTTCCAATACTAGTTCCCCCTTTAAAAATGTGGGATGGTTTCCCCGCGGGCTCAGCCCTGCGCCTTCTGTGTCTGCTTGTCAATGATAAATAATTTGACGAGGAGCTCTGCATTGGAAGTGGCTTCGCCTCGCTCATTTGGGAAAGCAGAAAGCGGCTCCCGTTCCGCCCCGGCCCGGGCCGGCACCGACTCGGCGCAGCACCCCTTCCGCTACCGTTTCCGCTGCAGACGTAGCCACACACTGCATGAGCTCCCATCATCATCGACGGGCCTATCAAACGTCCTCGGATGGATCCGCCGCCGCTGGGGACCCAAAATGGAAACGAGGGGAGCTTCGCGGCACATCGACCTTTTTTTTTTTTTTTTTTTTTTTTTTTTTTTTTTTTTTTTTTGAAAATGTGAGGGCGTCGCGCAGGTTCAGCTGGTGGACTTGCATACCGGGCAGAGGGCGACCGCTGGCTTGCCGAAGAGGGTGTGCGCTGTGGCCCCGCCGTGTTTGACTTTTGCCTCCGAGGCTCGCCACTGGTGTATTGTATTGTGGGTGGAGAGAAAACTCTCCAAACAATCTTCAGAGTCCAAGCTGTGCTCGCATTTTAGCGCCCTGGGAAGAGTCTGCGTGGATGCTCTGCAACTGGAATGCAACCAAAAAAATTACCTCTTCGTTTGAAAGAAGAACAAAAAAAAAATAGAGAGAGAGAGATATAGAGAGAGAGAGAAAGAGATCGATCGCTCCCCCACGCCTTGCACTCGATTGAATGGGCAACCAGCAGCAGCCACCTCGACCTTCGTCTAGAGAATGTAGTACGCCAACAGCACCCAAGTGCCGCCGCAGGTATCGCCCGGTAGCACTCTGGACGGCGTGTCGCACGTGGACTCGGCAAACGAGGGCAACGAGAGCCTTGTAGTCACTAGAACAAGATCGCCCGCGTAGATCTTCCTCTTGATTAGGTAATCCATATTATAGCTTTATTGATTTCCATCGACGCAGCCCTTCTTGTAGTTCTCCCGAGGCCTTCCTCGAAAGTACGCTGACGTCGTTCCAGAAAACCTGTCTCAAAGGCACACCGCCGCGATGCGTACCGCTTTGGCCGAGGCGCGGCGGCGGCGGGACCGATATTTGGGCGGCGGAACATGGGTCTCAATTCCCGATCTCCTGGTGATTAGCCTACGTCGCCCGTCGACTTCTCTGTGTACTTTGATTCTTGCAAACGCCCTTCCCCCCCCGAATCGAGTGGATACACGATAAGACCCGAGCAACTTGAAACTTCAACTGGTCCAGCCGCAGGTCTCAAATCACGCAAGGACGCCATTTGTTACAATGGGTTTGTTTCCCAACGACGTCGGCGGAGGTCCGGCCATTTACGAGTTGGGCCAGCTTGCGCTGTGCGAGTAGTGGGCGACGAGCTCTCGTACGCTGGCGCTGTCGGAGAGAAGAACGAGCACCATGAGCGTCGGGGCTTGGTAGATGAAAATCCTGTCGAAAGCGTTGTAAGGATTTAGTGATGTGAACAGAAATTGATTAGGGTTGCAATTGGGTGACGAAAGTACTCGGCTGCAGCAAGAAAGAGGTTAGTTCAGGTTAGTTCTTAAAATTTAGGAATTAAAAAATAAGTGGAAAGTACCTACCAGCTGCGGCAGAGTAAAAAAATTGACCTCGGTCAATAAAATAAAAATAAAATGAAAAAAATAGTAAGATAACAGTTCCGAGACCAATATACTGGACGCAACACTTTCAAAATGGGTGAAGCGATCGGGGGTGCGCGCTCACCGGAAGTGCAAAACAGCATCACGACAGCGGAGATGTAGCACGCCCTCCGGAGCATTATTTTTCGCGACGTGGAAAGGACACCGGGACCTTGCTCAGCTCGGTCGGCGTCGCGATGATCTTGTGCTGCGAGATGAGGGAAAAGATGGTTTCGACGGTCGAGATGAGAAGCAAAGCAGAGCTGTACCTTCCAGTTTTGATTGTAGTCCCGAATCGTCGATCGAGTTCGACACGATGTCCTGGTCGCCGCCGGCGACGTACATGCCGACTCCGCCGCTGGCGACAACAACCGGGCGCCGCGACTTGTCCGGGTGGAAGCCGTCAATCTTTAGAGGCACGAAGCGAAAGGTCGTGGTCGAGGGCGTGGAGCGGGTAGTAGTGGGCGAACGACTGGATGAAGCGCGCTTGCGCTTGGAGCTCGGCCGCTGTCGATGCCTCGCTGGGTGTGATGGTGCTGGTGTGACGGTGGACAGGGTGCCCCTGCTGCGGCGAACAGTTTTGCGCTGTCGACCCGTGTCGCTTGGTGCCAGAGGAGCGCGGAGAGCCCGAGGACGGCGATCAAAGTGATGACTAGGTGGAGGATACGAAGATTGGATCTTGGGTGCTGAGGGCGCTAGAGCCTGCGAGCGTCAGTGAGCAAGTGCTGGAAGCCCCAGCAAAGACTGCAAAATCCCCAAAAAAAAATTGATTGGAATGAGAGGTTAAATCAGGGCCCTCTGGCCTGTAATTGACACGGGTTTCATATCGTACAGCACTTGTGTGTGCGTATGTAAACGTGTTGTCGTCGCCCCTTTTACCTCTCCCGGAAACGGTAATTGATGTTTTGGCACAATGACAGTACAATTCGGCACGTTACGGTCTTGATAGAGCCTTTGAAGCCAAGGCCCCTGTCGTCCAAAGGCAGGGACGAATCTGTTTCACGCCATACGCGGATAGGCGAAATGCATCTCGCCGAAGATCGGCGTTCAAGGGCGTAGCTGTCAGCAGCACACATTTTTAGCAAGCCGCCATCGCTTGGCGGTTGGGCTAGAGAATACGAGTGTTGATCTCCTCCTTGAAATCGTTGGGAAACTGATGATCGACCAATCCGCTCGCGAACTTGGAACGACGGCACGTCCCTCGGTGTTTGGTGTCGGGTGCTGATGATTTGGAAGGCGCAACAGCAAGAAACAGGAAACCAATGAAGAACTCCGCCCGACCCGGCGTTTTGTGGGTATAGATCCGAACCCGTGTGCGGTTAAACCTGCAGTGGGCCTACTCCAGTTCAAAAGAAGATGGCTGTGCCCTTTGCTTCTGGACAACTTTCCCGCTCTTCTGAATATCAAGACGCAGCAACTCTTTGGTTTTGTTGCTTTTTATTCCGATCGCCTCCAAAAGCCATTGACAGTGAGAGTGGGACAGAAATCACAAAGAACCTCCCACCCTAAAACCTACAAACAGAACAAAAAGAAAGCAAGAGGTAAGGGGGTTGCGCAAAGAGAGCCGCCTCAGCCGATCTGCTTGCAGTTGGTCTGCTGCGAGAACCAGCACCACGGCGCGGGCATCGGGTCGCGCTTGGCGAGGACAGGGGCCGAGGTATCCACTGCCGCGGCAGCCGGGGCGACGACATCGGGAACTGAATTCAAGGGAGAAGGTTGAAAAGGGAGGAAACTTTGCGGTGAGAAAGTAGGTATAGGATACGCGACGACTGAAATCAAAGGAGGCAGGCGAAGATTCCGTGATTGGCCGGGATATGAACCGGGAAAAGAGCCGGTGGAAACCTCACCAACAGCTGGGGCCGGAGCCGCCGCCCTGTCCGTCCTCACCGCCTCGTTCCTCGCCCTCCCCGTGTCCACAACCCAGTGCATCGTTGGCGCCACCATCGGCGTCGGTCTGTGCAACGGATCCCTCAAGGCTATCAACTGGCGCATGGTCGGCTGGTCCATGTTCTCGTGGGTCCTCACCCTCCCCGTCGCAGGTGTCTTGGCAGGTCTCATATACGCACTCCTCACCCGCGGCCCGAACTTTGTATCGCCGCCGTACACTCCGTATAACGCCACCGCTCCAGCGTTTTAAACAAAAAGCTGTACAAGTAATGAGCGAAAATACTTCGCAACAGTGCTAATCACAGTAACTTCACATATTTTTTCACCTATGGCCACCACCCCTTTCATTGAAGTTGTGCGTGCTCTTGTTTTGTTTTGTGTTGTTTGATTTTTTCTTGTTTTGTTGAATCGGGGCGTCGTTTCCCCCAGCACGTAGAATGAAAGGACGAGCCAAAATCAAAGGTTGGCAGAGTGATTTGTTGAGACTTTTTCTTTCCCTTTCACACTCTCTCCTTACCCTCTCGCTCCTGTGATCGAACGTCTACACCAAAGAGACCAGCATCGGGAAACTGTTAGCGACATCATCATTATGTGTATGCCCAGTCCATCGTCACAGCGACCGGCCGCCAACGGGGGAGCCCCACACGGTCCTTCCACCACTGCAAGACATTGATATGCACTCTTCCACTGGCAAGGGACATTGACCACTTGTAGCGGAGCTCCAGACCACCGTCTTTCCACCACTGCAGCACCGGTGCGTTGCCGTTAGCACTGGCCCCATCCATGGCTCCAGCATCGTATTTGAGCTACAGCTCACTGTCTTTCCACCACTGAAGCACTGATATTCGGCCATCCCTGCTGGCCAATTCCAACGCATAGCTGCTGTACTTAAACTCCAGCCCAGAGTCCTTCCACCACTGCAGAACTTCCACAAAACCTTTGTGGCTCGAGTTTCCATGGGGCCTGCCATCTATGCGAGCGGCCTCCCTGCCTTGTACATGAGCGGCAGCCCAGAGTCCTTCCACCACTGCACGACGCCGACATGACCCCACAAGCTGGCTTTGTCCATTTCATATTCGTGGGTGAGGTCCAGTCCGCTCCGCCGCCACCAGTCGAGGACTCCAACCTGGCCGTTGACAGTCGCTGGGTCGGTTCCTCCAAGCGTGTCAAAGTTCACGCTGGCTGCGACTGTCCATTCCAGCGCAGATACTTGGCCCTTTGCGAACTCTGTCTTGAACCATGGTGGGAGGGCGTTGAACGTGTTGAGAAATGGAAGGCAGTCCATGCCGTGGGATTTATAATTTTTTTTGAAGGTTTAGATCGACGCTTCTGCAGGAGTGGGAAGGCGAGAGGTAAGGCGAGCAAAGCAGCAAAGGAATGGTGAAAGGAAGGCGCTTTGCGCTCCTCTGGCCTAAACTCAACTGGCGAAAGATGAGTTTTGGGTGGGCGCCACTTAACTGGACGAGCGCCTTGGCAGCTGCGCCGACCTGTCTGAATAGTGTTGCAAAGCGATAGATCGTGCGTGCGTTGTCGCTTGCGAAGCTGCAGATCTCGGTGATGATGTGAGGGGGCAGGACTCCTCGGCTGCGACGATGAGGATGAGGCGGAGCGGGCGCGGCGGGCGGGGTTCGTGATCTCTGCTATAGCTTATTTGGTCGTGCAGTTGATGAAAATACGGGCATCGGCCGGATTTTTGGAACTCACACCTGTCGAAAGACATTTTTCATTATAGCAGTTTTGAATGGAGCAAGTGATTTGGACCTGATGGATGGCTCTTGGCATAAGACAGCGGCCAGTGCTTTGCTCTATAAGAAGGATGCGTCGACTATTCTAGAGATGCTAAAGGCTAATGATGAGATTCCAAAGCATTCGATACTGTGGAAAGCAATTCGCGTAAACCATCCAAATATTGCAAGAAGTGTTGCAAATCCATCAGGCTTCAAGTCAATATCCTCTCTGGCCATATACTATATGGAGGCTATTTCAGATTTTCCTGTTACTCACCCCCGTTTCAGTGTTCGAAACGCTGTGGAGCGAGTTCTTTCGTTGAAGTCAATGGATACAGCCACAGAGGAATTACGAAAGCGGTTGGAGCAGTCTTATCCAGAAAATGGGTCAGAGCTGGCAGCACAAGCGATGATGTGGGTTGACGAATATGTCAAGTTGATGCTCCAACAGCAAATGGCTCTTGTGGCTGTGACCAAGGGCAGGATGGACAATGAGCTGCTGAATTCAACAATCCCTGCAGAGATTCCAAGGCCTAGCGCATTGTGGGTGATGTGGGCAAAGGCTGAGGTGTTCAGAAGTGCAAAATGGTGAGAGAGACCTGTGAGGAGTTGCAGTTGTCGTTGAAGTTGGCCCAAGGCCGGGGTATTTGAGATGAAGGCGTTGGCTGGGAGGATCTGTTGTGAGAGGATTGGTAACAAAGTTGGGTTGGAAGTCGAGGGTACAGATAATGCCAGCTTGTCTGCTCGTTTGTTGCCAGCGTCGCCGTTGTGTCCACGAACCCAGAAACTTGTGGAGGGGGGCCAATCTAAGACTGTAGAGTGGCTGCAACGCATGCCCAAAGGGTGGCGTGGGAAGTGGTGTGCAAAAGACGATGGGGGAATCAGAGAGAGGGGGTGTGTTGAGCTCGCTGTGCAGATTAGGACTAAAGGAATTTGAGGGAAAGAGTTTCTCAAAGGTGTGAACCACTCCAAGATTGTCAAGTCGAAAAGTGAGGGGCAGGGAAAGTTTTGCAGTGATGGTGAGGGCAGCAAGGAGAGCAGCAATTTCAGCAGTTGTGGAAGAGGCAGAGAGTGGAGGGAGGGCAAAAGAAAATTCAAAGTTAAGCTCAAGGCAAACAACAGAGCCCATGAAGCCCTCCTCGTAAAGGGAGCAATCAGTGTCAAAGGTCAAGGATGGGTGGGTATGAGCAAGGTCAGCAGGGAGGAGGGGCACGTCCATTGGTTGAAAGCAGGGATTCGTGAAGGGAGCTGGATTGAAAGTGGAGTGGCGGGAGGTGAGGAGTGGGAAAGGTGTGGGTGTGAAAACTGTGGTTAGGGAAGGCGAGTTAACAAAGAAGATGGGCTGGGAGGGTCGAGTCGCAGTAGCAGTTGTGCGGCTGCTGATGGGGTCTGCGTAGGTGGAGTGTGCAAGGGAAGTTGGATTGTAGGGAGAGATGTGCTTGCTGCAGGGGTAAGAGAATGGGGGTGAGCCAATGGGGCCCTTAATTGTTTTTTTGTGTCAATTTTATTGTTTTTGTTATGGTTTTCATTCACTATTGAGACCACACATATGGACTCAACGCAGGCTCAATGTGGACTCACATGAGGCCAAGTCTAATTGTTTTTTTTGTCAATTTTTTCATTTTGTTATTGTTTTCCACCATGGCCAAAAAAACCCGTCCACGCTCCACCAACACCCTTACCCCCCGCGCCGTCGTCGGTGCCGCCCCTCGCACACCAGGACGCCGCGGGATTCCTCCTCCTCCCGGCGCTCGCGGCGGCGGCGGCGGCGGCAGCGGAGGGAGCTACAGGGTAACCCAGACGGTGGAAGTTGGCGCTGCTCAGGCTGCGCCGGGGGCGGTGCTGGCGGGGTTCGTGTAGGGGCGGCGGCGGCGACGGCGAGTTTGCTTCACCTCATCGCGCCAGCCCACTTCGATAAGCGCTGCAGCAGCAGCGGCAGGCGGTGTTGTTTTCGGCGAGGCAGTGATTGGGAGGGATGGATATTCGATTCGCCAAATTAGTCATTTTTAGGCCGAATCACCCCTAATAGGCCAGACATTTGAAAAAATACTCATCAAAAAGCTTTGAATCAAACGCAAATGGCTGATTTTGGCAAACAATCATTTGATTTGATTTGATTTGATTTTTTGAATCAGACCCAAATCAAACCTTTTTTTCATACAATTTGATTCATATTGTAAACAGTCTACTCTGAGTGAGTGAGTGGAAGGAGTGAATGAAGTGGAGATGTGTGTTTGTGGGTAGTCCTTCTCCCCAACTTGGAGAGAAAGAGAAAAAAAAACCCTGTTATGAATTATTGATACATGATGATGATATACACGCTGTAATAGTTGCTAGGCAAGCGTGACTGGCACAGGGTAAAACCTCTCCTATCGGAAAACTGCAGAGATGCCTTTGGTTGGACTTGACCAGTGACCCAATCAATGGCAGGGTTCTGGGCTTGCAGCCATGGTAATCCCAGGATGACAGAGAATGTGGGTGAGCCAAGATCCAATACTTCCAGGTTGGCCATGGATGGTGGAAAGCCTTGGATGTGGAGGTTTAGCTTGGTTTCATGGCTGATTTCCTTGAACAGAGCATGATTGGCAAAGTGGACCTTGAGGGGTGTGGATTTCTTGATGGTGGGAATGGCACAAGACTTGGCAAGGGTGGCATCAATGATGTTGCAGGATGATCCAGAGGAAATAAGGGCCTTGGTTGTGATGGTTGACTTGGGTGAGAGTTGAATTTTGACATCCATGGTGAGTTGGTGGGGCTTGGAATCTGAGGTGTTTGTGGTGCTGGTGGTGGTGATGAAACAGGGGCAGCTTGGAGGAGTGAGCCTGGACCTGGGAGTTTGGGTGCTTCTTCCTTGGGCAGTCCTTGACAGCATGCTCCTTGGAGCCACAGTAGAAACACAGTCCCTGCTGGGCCCTCCTTGTTTTCTCCTCTTGGCTCAGAGGACCCTTAGGAAGTGTCTCAACTGCATCCACTTGCATGGGTTCAGGAGCTGTAAGAGCTTGACGGACTGGGGTTGGTCTTGATGTAGTTCCTACTTGTCTTTGCTTCAGCCGCTTGGAGTAGAGTCTGTTGTCAATCTTGATGGCAAGGAGAATGTACTCTTCCAAGGTCTCAGGGATGTGCAGAGACTGGGAGAGCATGTCTTGGATGGACTCATGGAGACCATCATGGTACAACTCCATCAGAGCTGCATCATTGTATCCAGAGTCTCTGGCTAGTTGCTTGAATTGGTTGGTGTAGGCCACACAAGATTGCTTTCCTTGCTTGATATGCTTGAGCTTGGATCTTGCTATCCAAGATGCGTAGGGGTCACCAAAGGTAGCAGAGCTATTGCAAGGTGGTGGGTGTGCTTGGGAGAGATCTGTACCATGATTGAGCTTGACCAGACAGGAGGGTGCTTGTGAAAAGAACCTTGACTTGCTCACTGGGAAATCTTGAAAGTTGGAGAAGGATGACATTCTCCACAGTGGCCATAAAGTTCCTAAGGTCTTTGGCCAGCCCAGTGAACTTGTCAGGGCTGGGAACCTTGGGCTCTCTTGCCTGGTTGGCTTGGGGCAGGGGAAGAGCTTGATGTTCTTGTTGGAGAAGTTGTTGTTGAAGCTGGTGCTGCTGGTGAAGGACTTGTTCTTGAAGTTGGTGTGTCTGTCTTGAAAGGGCTTGTAATTGGTCCATCAAGGCTTGGAAGGCAGTTGCATCAGGGAAGGTGTTGTTTGGGTCAGACATGATGGCAGAGAGTAGTAGGAGAGGGTGAAGTGAATTATGATGTCAGGAACAGGGCAGGGCAGGACAAGGCAGACAAGGAACTGAGAGGAGTGATGATTGTATTGGAAACAATAATTCACTTGAGGGATGGGACAGGTTCCCCATCCCCCTTTTATACCTTTTGACAGTGTTCCTTGTCAAGACTCAAAGAACGTTCCAGAAAGAGCAATTAGTAATACAATGATACCAATGATACCAATGACAACAAGACAAGTCAGGAAAGCAAAGAAGGTTCCAGAAGGTTCCACAAGGTTCCATGAAGGAATGTTCTATAGGTGTGAGACTACACCGAGGTCTCAGTGATAAAGTCTAGGATTTTATTCGCAAAAACAAGCGTACCTGTCATAAAACCGCAAGGATCGGGACCCCTATTATTGCTCCCGGTTCTTTAGTTTCCAAGGCGTTATCAAAGTGTATTTGCGGCTAACCCGTCTTTATTATTGGGTCTGCTTTTACTACTTTCGTCTTAACAGTTTCCGTTGCACCAGGGTTTTCTCAACATATTTTCTTTTTCGGTGACTAACGGAGACTGCCCGACTGCCTAGGGATGGGGTGCCTGACAGGCTGTACCCCAAGCCCGACTAATTTATTATTTATTTTTGGCACTTGTACATACATGCATAGGGTTGGGGGGGACTTAGAGCATTTGTGGTGGATGCTCCAAGTCAGGGGGGTTGACTTGTCAATTTTCTCTCTCTCTGTTTTTGGGCCATTTCTCTTTTTCCTTTTTTCTTCAATCTGATTTCTGTCCTTTGGCACCAATACAGAGTCCCTTCAAATCCATCTGGCTCGCAAGGTGAGGGTAGTGAGAGATGGTACGCACCCGGGTGTGTACATGGTCCCTTCGTGGGGCTCCTCTTAAGGGGCCGTGGGTGGGGAATGCAGCTGGCCCCACCAGCGACTGTGTGACATTGCCGGCTCTGTGTTGGAGTGAGGATCCCTGGCGCTTGCCCGCCGCGATGACGGTGGTGGTGGTGGTGACGACGACGGCATCGTTGTCCCCGACCTTCCTGTCCCCGCGAGGGTGTTGGTGGCTGCGCCCGGTGCGGCCCCCGACACCTGAGAGTTCGATCTACAAGCGCCTGCCTCGGTCCTATTGCTGTGAGGGTGAGATGTGTGAGTACGAGTGCGATGCGATAAAGCCCGTTGGTCGAGTGATCGTGCCGACGCAGCCCGGCGGGGTGCGTGTACGATCGCAGGTGTTTCCGCGTGCGAGTTCCCTGCTGGCGACCTTCCGACCCCTACATAGTCGACTCCCTTCTCTCTCTCCCCCCTGTCGCTGGCGACGACGAGGGCTCCTGCAGCACCGTCCGCGACGAGGGGCGCTAGGTCGCGCCCTGTCCGTCCCGTCGCTATTAACCGCTCCTGTTGTATTTGAGATTAGGTTCCTGAGATAAAAACCCCCGTTTCCCTCTTCTCTCTCTTTATTCTGCGGTTGTGTTGCGCCCTCGGGAGTGCCCTTCCGTTTCCCCTCGCATCGGCCCGCGGCCACGCGAGTAATCGGTGCTCCAGCACCGATCCTTCAGAGGATTGTCCCTCTGAATGCTCATTCTTTGTGTTTGAGACCCCTGTTAGACAGATCAGTAGGGATACTTCGTGGACTAGGCAAGTAGTAGGGTTGAAACACCCCCTAGACAACAGCCCAATAAAGTTAGTTTTTGCAGCAGGGCAGACAGAGTTGGTGATGAAAATTCAGGGGGGCCAAAACTCCCCCAACTCGTTTTTCAGCCAAATATGGACGAGTTGGGGACGAGTTGCGGGCAACGCCAAACAGGCCACCAACTTGGAGCACCTTTTCCAATTAGTTGCAGGTGACGCCAAACATGCCACCCCCCCAACTTGTTTTTTGTCCAACCCGCGCACCAAGTTTGTGTCTCATTGGACAAAATCGAAATTTGGGCTGGCGCCAAACAGGCCTTTATTGATTTGCAAATGAGGTGTGAAACGAGTGAGAAAAAAAAAGTTTTTCCGCATCTAGCTGGAAAATAAATTGAGTCAAATTGCGGATTTGAGCCAGAGTTAAACCCTACAGAGCAACTGCTCACCTATTCCAAAACCAAAACACTTGGGAACAGGAGTATGAATGAAAAAAGCCATAATCAGGGTCATGTGAGCTTGCCCCTCCAGGAGCAAAGCCTTGCGCTTGGAGGGAGAATTCTCACCTCTGACTCCCAAGTACCTGAAACGGCAACCACCGTATTCTGCCCACAGTGCACCCCAGCATGCGTTGTCCTCTAATTTGATGCCAAGCATGCCAGCAACTTGTGGTGCAAGGCAACGAATTGCTAATGTTGTTGGACACTTGGCTTTCTGCTTGTGATGCAGCAATTCCCCCTCTGGCAGAGCAGCAGAGGTTACCACCAACCCCCCCACGTTTGATGATAATGTTGCTGAGCAGGAAAGGCTAGGCTAGGGTGGTGGCAAAAGAGCAATGTTGTGTCATTGAGCATTGCAAGAAGTGAAGGTGACACATGAATTAATCAGTGAAATCCTCAAACCAATTGTTGAACCACCCCACTCCCAATTAAAGGAGGACGGCTTTGCCCCCCAGACTCAGAGCAGACTTCCATGAAAAACTGCCCAGCAACTGCAAATGCTTTGGCCCAAAAACGCCCTTTGTGATGTGGAGAATGCAGAGAAGTGCATTACCTGCACAATTTTGGGGCAGATTCTTCAAAAATTAGGTCTCTGTGACCCACAAATACAGATGAGTGTGGCCCTCTGCCACTGCAGACTTGCCATCCTGCAGAGTGGAGAGCGCAGATGTTGGCCAACCGCATTGGCGGTATGCAGCCTTACTGAGGACACAATCTTGTTTTTGCACCAATTGTTCCTTGTCACCGCCTGGGTTAAGGTGACAGACTCAAAATCTGTTACTCCCTGGGTGCACAGGTTTGAGTCCCCTTTCGACAAAGCAGGAGTAGGACTGAAGGGCATGTAAAGCTTGTTTGGCTGTTTGCACTTTTGGTTTAATTGTTCCACCTGAGTGTTTCTGCTGTGTTAACAGTCTACTCTGTGTGAGGGAGTAGAAGGAGTGAATGAAGTGGAGATGTGTGTTTGTGGGTGGTCCTTCTCAGAGAAAGAGAAAAACTCTATTATGAACAACTAATACATGTTGATGATATGCAAGCTCTAATAGTTGCTAGGCGAGCATGACAGGTGCATGGTAAAAACCTCTCCTATATTGTCTGCTTGAGCAGAGGAGGAGGAAAACTGTTTACACTGGATTTCCTGTTCCAGCATTAAGTGGAACGGAAACCCGGTGTCAACAGTTTTCCTATAGGAGAGCTTTTACCCTGTGCCGGTCACGCTTGCCTAGCAACTATTACAGTGTGTATATCATCATCATGTATCAATAATTCATAACAGAGTTTTTCTCTTTCTCTCCAAGTTGGGGAGAAGGACCACCCACAAACACACATCTCCACTGCATTCACTCCTTCCACTCACTCACTCAAAGTAGACTGTTTACACCTTGGAAATAGCATGGGCCCACACACTGTCAGGAAGCAGTGAAAGGTGTGCCTTGGATGGTGGGGTGAAACCGTTTGCCCCTTCAGGTGCACGGTCTGTCCTTCTGTTCTCTTCAGCAGTGGGGCTTTAATTCTTGACTGGGAACTGTGATTCTTGAATCTTTGACTGAGAGTTCTGTTCTTGGCAAAGACTGTGAGCTGTGGAGCTTGAATCTTGAATATGGACTGTGAACTGTGGTACTTGAATCTTTGACTGTGGGTTCTGTGAACAAGAGTCTTGACCATGACTGTGAGCTCCATGAGCTCTACTTGAATCTTGACTGTGAACTGTGAACTGTGGAACTTGAGTCTTGGCTGGGATTTGTGTACTGCAGACTGACACTGGAGTTGACTTTGGTGGTTGGTCTTCAATACCTGGCTGTGAACCTTGAATCAAGGACTTGTGAGCATGAGACTTGGGGGCTCGGCTTGAGTTTTGGGTGACTGTTCCAATTGGTGGATCTTGGATTTGACCAGTGACCCAGTCAATGGCAGGGTTCTGGGCTTGCAGCCATGGTAATCCCAGGATGACAGAGAATGTGGGTGAGCCATGATCCAATACTTCCAGGTTGACCATGGGGGGTGGAAAGTCTTGGATGTGGAGGTTCAGCTTGGTTTCATGGCTGACTTCCTTGAACAGAGCATGATTGGCAAAGTGGACCTTGAGGGGTGTGGATTTCTTGATGGTGGGAATGGCACAAGACTTGACAAGGGTGGCATCAATGATGTTGCAGGATCATCCAGAGTCGATAAGGGCCTTGGTTGTGATGGTCGACTTGGGTGCGAGTTGAATCTTGACATCCATGTGAGTTGGTGGGGCTTGGAATCTGGGGTGTTTGTGGTTCAACCAAGTGGGGTGTTTGGTTCTGGGACGAAAAGCGCAAAAACAAAATGGAAAAAAAAAATTTTTTTTTACAAATTATCGATAAGCAGTGAAGAAGTCTCCTTGGCTTTTGTCTGTCTGTCTGTCTGTCTGTCTGTCTGTCTGTCTGGCTGGCTGTCTACTCTGCCTGCCGGCTGTTGGGTTTTGTCGCTCGCCGGCGCCCGGTCGCCCCGCCCCAACTCCCGTGCCGTGCCGTGCCGCGCCCTCAATCACACACGCACAATCACACACACCCCAGCTCCCAACTCCCAACTCCCACTCACAAACCAAATGAAGTCACATCATCATCATCATCAACAAGATCAACAGCAGCAGCAGCAGCATCACGATGGTGATGCTCCGCTGACCCACAGCAGTAGTTCCGGCAGCAGCACAACCACCGCCGCCGTGCCCGCGCTGCAGCTCGTCCTGTTCATTTTCGCCGCTGCTCTGATCTCGTTTGCGGCTTGGTTGCTGTCTTCGGTGGCCGACACCCCCTTCATCGAGTTTCAGAACGTGCCTCGCAGCGACTCGTTTGGAAGGTATGCATGCTTCTGCTGCTGCGCCCGTGGACCAGGATCAAACCACAGAAAAAAAAACATTAGCGGCTAAATTCTTCTCCCATCGTCAATGTTTCACCAACGTCTCCCTCCCGCCCTCCCGCCCACTCCACTAACACAGATATAACGGGACAGTGGCCGTTTCTCTCACGTCACAGCGCGTTTGTCCGTCCACCTGCACAGCACCAGGTTGCATCTACTTTCAGTGCTACGAGATTGAACCGTGCTCTCCGCTCGACGTGCTCTCGGCGTCCCAGAGCTCCTCGCTGTGCACCGCCGGAGACGTCGCGTGCGTCGCCTCGATCATCGGAGCCTTGTCCGGTTACGGCACCATCCTTCTGATCCTGTTTTTCCTCTCAAAAGCCGTGCAACAGCAACAATCCGCCGTACAGGTCTCCAAGCTGCGCAAACTCTCCCTCGCCATCGTGGGAGCCACCGCAGTCTTTGCCATCGGCTGCCTGCTGCCCCTCGCCGCCATCATCGCCCTCGTCTCCCCGGCCTCCTCCTCCTCCCTCGCCGCCGTCCCCAACGCCCACACCCGCGGCGGCGGTCTGTTCAGCTTCGTCACAGCCTTCGCCGCCGCCGCCCTCGCGCTGTTGGCCGTCACCCTCGGCCGCCGCAAAGCCTTCGCGCCCTTCGTCGCCGCCATCGAGGCTGCCGCCGCAAAGTCGCCGAGCTCCAGCGCCCCCCCCCCCCCCCTCCCAAAGACCGAGACCGCCCTGTTCACCAACTGCCTCCTCGTCCCGTGCACGGGCCTGCTCTTCATCCCGCTGGTCCTGCTCCTGAGCCCCTTCGCCTCCGTCTCCAACATCCCAACCCTCGCCACCGACGGTCCCTTCGCAGGACAAATGGTCAACGTCTCCGCCTCCCTCACCTTCGGCGACACCCGCATCTGCCCCTCCGCCCCCTGCGACGCTTCCTCCCCGACCTGCGCCGCCTTCCAGTGCTACACAACCTCCGCCTGCCCCAACTTCGGCGGCCTCCCCGCAGACGCAAACGCCCGCCTCTGCGCGATCCTCAAAACGACCCGGGTCGCCGCCTGGGCCGCCGTCGCAGTCGCCGCATTCGCCCACGTCGCTCCCTTCGTCCTCGTCGTCCGCTCCTCCTCCCTCCTCTACGCCGCCGCAGCCGTCGCCTCCGCAACCGCGAAATCCACCACGGACCAGCCCCCCGACCCGCCCCGACCCCGGGCAGAGTCGCCGCTCACCTTGCCGCCGTCGCCAAGGACCCGCGCAAACGCCTCCGCGCCGCACTCCGCGCCGCCCGCGCCGCAACCGCCGCCGCCGCCGTCGCGACCCTCGCCTCAGTCGCCGCCGTCGTCGTCGCCGCGCGCGCCACCGCCGCCGCAAGGGACGTCGCCCCGATGCTGCGGATCTACCTTTCCACGGAGCCCGTCACCGCCCTCGTCGTCGTCGCCGTCGCGGCCCTCGCCGCGTTCGCTGTCGCAGCGAGGCGGATTGTTGCGGCGGCTACCGCCGCCGTCGAGGTGATTGAGCGCGCGGCGCTCGTCGGCGATGAGGTTGTGCAGGAGGTGAAGAGCGCGTGAGTGTGGAAACCCCGTGACGTTGGTGGGGTTAAGTGTATAAGATCCAGAAGGGGGAGTTTTATTTTTTATTTGCTGCTTTCTTCCCCTACCATTGCTAAGAGATATCTCTTGGTTTTTGTGTCCCCTGTCTCCCGAACCCGAACCCCTTTTTTTTTTGTACTTTGCGCCTCTTCTGGTGTCTCTCTCGCTTACTCTATTCGAAAAGCTTGCTCCTGTTTCTGTTCCACCGTCTCACTTTCAGTCGCTTAACCGTTTTAGTACTACAGTCCCAAATGTGGGTTTTTTCGCCGAGTTTTTTGTTGTCCATCCCAATAACTTTTGCTTAAAGGGGTTATGACTGCCAGCCTTTACACTCAAACTTCTCTCAGTGAATCTTCAGCTGCTGATGAAGTTAGTTCCCCAAGCGGGGACGAGTCAGCATTCCAGAGGCCGGACAAACGCGCAACGGCAACCAAATCAACCCTCCTCGCCTCGAGTCTTACCGGGCCGTACGCGGTGACGTCGCCTGCAGCGATCCAATCCACGCCAGCGTCGGTCCGACACCAGGCGGTCCTGGAAGACGCCCCTTGTTGTAGGAGGGGGGGTAGCGAGAAGGAGGAAGGTTGAGGAAAAGGTTGAAGAAAATGAAATAAAAGTAAAAGGACGTACAATAGTAGAGCCCGCCGATCGTCGTGAACAGCGCAAATCACGCCACCACCGCCGCCCACGCGTCGTGCCCGCCGTCCGGGTGGGATTCAAATGCTGACAGTTTAAATAACGTGGGTGAGTGTGCGCGCATGCTTTCTGGTATGGGGGTGCGTGCGTGTGTGTATGTGCGGTGTGTTCTGGTGCGCGTGTGTTTGTGTGTGCGCACACCTTCTTTCCCGGCCAGTGTCTGCTTCCATCTGGTCCAATCAAGGTCCGGGGGCGCATGCGCGTCGTGTTGGTGGTGGTGGTGCCCGCCTTCGGTCATTGACATTGCCTGTAACGCCGGCCGCGCCACATCGTCAAGAGGGATATCGCCGCCGCCGACGGCGAAGGATTGCTGGCACGAGTGTGTGTTGTTGCTATCAGCGGTTTTGGCGACGACGACAACGATGCAAGCCAGACGGCGTCGTCGTCGACGTCGTAGTCGCCGCGGCTAGTTCTCCGTGTGCTCGACGGCAGCGGCGGCGATGGGGCGGGCGAGGAGGTCCAGTAAACTTCATTTCCAGTTCTCTCTCTCTCTCTCTCTCTCTCTCTCTCTCTCTCTCTCTGTCTCTCAATTTTTTCATTCTCCGATCCAAGCCCGCTCCGCCGCACACCGCGTGAATTACTTCGTTGTCGAAACCCCGAGCCGGATAACATGTCACTCTTTCTCTGTCGCCATAAAGTTACTCTTGCTATCATTCACCCGGTTGGACAGCGAAAAGGTCATCGCCCGCCTGGGGTTCCGAACGAACGTCCCCAGGCGAACAAAAAGGCGTGCATTTTTTTTTTTTTTTTTTTTTTTTTTTTTTTTTGACGGACTTGCTCTAAAATCATACCATGCGCAGAGGATCCTCCAAATCCCATTCTCTCAAATCTTTTTGAACAACCGCTTGTCCTGCAGTACCCTCACCGCTAGCACGCACACTGCCGACGCCAGCGAAAGCGCGCCAGAGTAAAATATCGCCGGCCGGTACGCCGCCAGCCCCGCCTCCGGCCCGCCGAACGCTTGCAGCAGGTACCCTGCAATCGGGGAGCCGAGAAAGTAGCCGGGGAGCCAGAAGAATATGACTAAGAGATTATTTTGTTTTTTTTTTTTTTTGTCGTGATCGATTGGAGGGTTAGGGGACGACCGAGGAAAGCACGTATTGAGAAAAATACGGGACAGTACTCAGGCTGAAGAACTCGCTGAGGTCGCGGCTCCCAAAGATGTTGGCGACGGTGCCGGGGATCAGGCTGAACATGCCGCCTAGGTATGGATTTTAAGAGTGTCTGTCCGCAATAAAAACGAATAACTGGAAGTTCGGGGAACTGACCAGCGCAGAGTCCGTTCACCACGGCGAACACAATTCTTGTTGGGGGGACAAGAGTGGATTAGGAGACTTAAGAAAAAGGGAGCTCGCGTCTTGGCAAACACAACAACAACCACTTACAGCGGCCCCATTGTCGTCGCCACCGGCCAGATTGCGAGCGTCGACACGCCGACAAGCAGCAGACACACCACCAGCGTGTTCAGGCTTCCCAGCAGCGAGTCCGCAAACAGCCCGAACCCCAGTCGCCCGAACGCGCTCGCCAAGTTGAAGCCTATTTTTTTTCCGCCGGACGGAGTGAGCGTCGGGTCTAAAAAATGGAAACAGCACCCCCACTTCCACCGACGATCTTACCGGCAAGTATGACCGACGCCACCGTCGGCGACAGCCCCACGCTCGTCGCGTACAGCGGCAAAAAGAACGGCGGCACAAACAGCGGGAACAGCGCGACGCTGCTGCCCACCAGCAGCAACGTGAACCGCGGTCCCCAAACGCAGACCTGCGCGAACCCATCGCCCCCTTCCGTCAGCCGCGCGGGTTGAAAAAGGAAATATAGCGTACGAACCACTTGAACATCCGTCTCCCCGCGCCTCCCATCGGCTCCGCCCGCGCCGTCCGCGTCCGCAGCACAAGCGCCGCCGGGAGGTTGACCAGTAGCATGAGCGCGCCGAGGATACGAGAGTCCAGCGGAGGCTCAGCCACGAGAGGAGGGCGGCCGTCAGGAGGCTGTAGATGGCGCCGCCGACACCGGAGCCGGCGAAGACGATGCCCGTGCTTTAGATGCGAGGAGGCCGAGCGGGAGGGTGGGAGATGGGTGAGTAAATAAGGCCGGATGAGGGAGGACGCATGGTACGGCTGCGCTCACGCTAGGTTACGTCGCCGAAGGAAATATGCCGACGGTAGCGTTGCGGCTGCGAAGAAGCAGAGCGCTTGGCCAAGGCCGAACATGATGCCTTTTTTTTGTTTCGGGGTTTGGGCGAGGATGGGTGTTGTCAGGATGTACTCGAGGTGATAGCGGGTTGTCAGCCGACATCTGAACAACATGCCTTCTGTCACGATCAGCCCCGGTACGCTCTCTGTGAAGAAGCTTCCGAGCGCGGAACCGGCTGCGACCAGAAGCGTTCCGATGAGTGCGACACGGCGCTGCGATGGAGACCGGAAACGGGGCTGAGAAGGCGGGAAGGAAAGTAAAAGGTGCTATTACTCGTACCGGCCCGTACGCCTCGACCAGCCGCGCCCCTGGTACCGCAATCATGGCCTCGAAGCTCGTCTGGACCGATCCAACCCATACCATGGTTGATGCTGGCGCGAGACCGTCTGCGACGAAGCGGGCCTGAAGGACACCCCCTTTTGTTCGGGGATTGGGGTCGGGAGGTATGGAGGTGTTCATGAAATGCGCATCGAAGATGGGGAGTGGTGGAGGGGCGGCGGAGAGTATGAGGGTAAATTACACGCAAAGTTCAAGCCGAGCGTCGTGAAGAGGGCAAAACGCGGCCACCATCGTCCACGCCTCGCGGCCGCCGTCCGGGTACGATTCGAAAGCTAAATTTTTTTTGGTTGTTCGTTAGCGCTGTTTGGCGGCACAAAACCACGCGGAGCACCTTCCTGCCCCGCTAGCGGCTCCGCGAGGCCGTCGTCTGCGACCGACAGCGGCTCAACATGGGGTGGTCGCCCGCCTTCCGCGTTCGGCGACGACACCGACGATGATGCGATGAACCCGGCGGCGTCACCGTCTGTGCGGGAAAAGTGCTGAGACGCGGGTGTGGATGACACTAGCGCGGCGATTTTGGTGGCGGATGATGGCATGAGGACTCTAGTGCGTTCTGAGTGAGATGTTGAGACGCGTGAGGCGAAAGAGTTTGGAAGGTTGTGTTTGGAGGAGGAGAAAGGGAGAAAAGATTAGGGGTTGTTGGTGGTGTGATATGATATCTCTGTTTTGCACAGAGACAGAGAGACAGAAACAGAGAGAGAGTTCAGCGGATCCTTCATGGATCGCATCCGCCCGTTTGCGTCACCTCATGGTGAAGCCCCATGCGTGGCTGAAATCTTTCCCGATGGTTGGTCGGGTCGCTCGACGCGGACTCAAGCGGGAATGGAAGGCCGAGGCTGGGGCGGAAGCATTCAAGAAAGGCCGCCAACATTCGTCCACATGGCTGCACAGCAATATGCGTGGCTGGAAGAAAAAGGCCACGCTCACTGCTCATCACGAGGCCAGGAGGCCAGCCGTGCGCTTCACCGCCTCAACTCAACCCAGGTACTCCCTCAATATGGTAATCCTCTCCCTTCTATTAAAAGCCTTTCGGAACTGAAAGGCAAAAGTTCCTGCAACTCAATCCCCTCCTCCCTCTCCGACACTTACGAAATTTTTGGCGCTCATGCTAAAACACTAAAACAGGAGGTTTTTGGGTTCCGTTTTGTAGCGCGTTGCTTCTAGGTGCGCCACGCTTCTCCTCGAACCCCTTGCCCGGTTCCCCCTTTTTTCCTAGCCCTCTAATCGGTCGAACTGCATATCCGCGTTAGTTTCCAATTGATGACCCCCCTCCGCACGCATGTATTCGTTTTCTCTGATGCAAACAAAAAAAAAACAAAAAAAAAACATAAATAATTCAAAAGAAAGACAATCAACCCACCACCACCAACCACCAACGTTTGCTAACACTATACTCCTCCCTACCCTCCACCCCTTTATTCCGGATGATGCTGGGAGACGGCCTGCCCGCACAGCGCCTCGACGCTGAATGCGCCAGGGACCGTTCTTGCCGACGCGGGCGGGACCTCTCTCTCTTTTCCACCCTCTGCCGTCGTCGCCTTGGTCGCCGTCATTTTACTTACTTGCGGCGGCGGCGGCGGCGGCGGCGGTGGCGGGACGTACGTATTCGGCCCTCGGATGCGGCGGCGCCGTCCATCCAGGTTGTTATTGTGGCAGCGTCCCTCCGCGGCGCACAGCCTGCAGCCGGCCTTTCGGCGGCGGTGGATGCAGATGGATCCTCCGCCGTGGCCGAGCTCGAAGCACGCTACGCACTGGGATCTACGGCGGTTGTGCGGGCACGGGGCGACGGCGCGGTTTCGGGGAGCTGGTGTGGTGGGCTTGGGTGCGGTGGTGATCGTTGGGCGGCGGGGCGGCGTTGTGGATTGGCGTGTGCTTTTGGTGGTTGGGGTGACGGGTGGGGTGGGGGTTCCTGTGGTAATGGAGGGTAGTGGTGGTGGTGGTGATGGTGGTGTGCCAAGAGCGGGTTCAAGCTTGCGCAGCGGGGTAGGGCTTGCGGTGGGCGTCGGGTGCGCAAATGAGTGCGACGGAGGCTTATGAAATCGGAGGGTGGCGGCCTGCGTGGACGGTTGTGGGTGGAAGGCTTGGCCCTGGTGGTTGGGGACCTGGAACGACAGGCGGGGCGCAAAGAGCTGGAATGCGCCGGTCCGCATCAGCTGGTCTGGGCACGGCGAGTTGGAAGACGAGGTTGACGACGGGGCCTTGTTGGGGCCCGCAACCCACTGCGCAATCTGTGTTTGGGGCGGGTGTGGTTTGGACTCGCGGGTGTGCATGGTCGCGGGTGCGGGTGGGTTGTTTGCGGGAAGAGCTTGCTGCTGCTGCATGCTGCTGCTTCTTCTGGAACTGGAACACTTTATCTTTATTATTTCTTGTTTTCTTTTTTCTTTTTTATTTTTTATTTTTTTCTATTCCACCTGTTTTCCGTTCATCTTTTTTCTTTTTCCGTTTCTCCGCACGCATGAACATTTGCCTCCGCACGCGGAACCGGGCCGGCAAACACAAACACTCACACACTCACACACACTCACACACACACACACACACATAGTCAATTAAGGATAAATGGAATTCGTTTCTCATCAGCTCTTGCTGCTTGAAAAACAATTGACCCAAAAACACTAATAAAATGCAAAAACAAACTGTACCAGAAGAAAAGTTAGAGAGAGAGAGAGAGAGCGCGCGACAGAGAGACACGATGTCGGACTCCCGAGCCTCTGATTAAAATGCTGCATTGAGCTCCCGCCGGCGAACGGCTCACGGAATGCCCAGTGAACAATCAACCCTGCTGGCATGGCATCATCGAAAAATAGACGGTACCCTTCCCCCTTTCAAGACGCGTATGTGTTCCCCACGCAACGCTGCTTCTGCACCTGATTGCGCTCGAGACCCCCAGCGACCGCCTGTTCCTGAGGTGACGAGGGATGAAAGCGATGAGGTCTCCTAAGTGTTTGGAAGAAAGGGTTTTTGCGGAAACAGGAGGATCTGGGGCCGTCAATTTTCGGTGTGTAGAAAGTGATTCAAGGGATGGCATGATTTTTGGGGGAGAACCCACAAACAAACACCAAACGCAAACCCCTCACGCGCCGCCAAAGTGCGTGGCGGGACGGAGTTGGGTCGCTCTGGTTGTCGGCAGGGCGATAAAAGTTGGTGGGAGGCGCGGGTGGTATGCGGCGGGGGCGAGAAAATGCCGTGGGCTGAGCACAGCGATGCCGGGTGGAACTGCGTTGGAAGCATGACTTGGTACAGCACGCTCCCGCTTGGCGCGGGCCTCATGATGCCAGAAAGTAGAGGCGAAGGGTTAGCTCAAAAAAGACGCCAGCATTTCATAATTCTGTAACTGGATCTTGCCTCGAGGTGTCCGTTCCTTAGTCCGTTTGCTTCAGGCGGTCTCTCCACCAACTTCGATCACTACCATACTGATTCCGCTGCCTTTCCACCACTGCAAGCTTTCGTTGCAATGGCCCCGGACGGCGCCAAGCACAGCTTTCTGGGTGAACTTGAGCTCGTACCCGCTGTCCTTCCACCACTGAAGTACCTCCGCTTCGCCTCTTTCGCTCGCGCCGTCCATCGCAGCCTCATCGTATATGACGCGAGCCCGCAGTCTTTCCCCACACTGAAGGAGGTTGGTGCCCATGGTATGATGCCCGTCGAACTGCTTCCTCGTCGAACATCAGAGGGAGTCCACTGTCTTCCCACCACTGCAGCCCTGAACGTCATCTCTTTTGTTGGGGGTTACCGACATTCGAAGTGCCCGGTAACAGTCTCCTGCACGAGGAGATAGGTGGTGTCTGGCGACTCACGTTTTTGACGATGCGGACCCGATGCTATAAGTGGAATGTGGGATCATCGCTCGCGCTGTGGAGCACTGCTCGGACACAGGCACTGCGGTCGTATGCACGAGAGACCGCACGGTGAAATGTTCTGGATTCGAGGGAAGGTGGATGACGCAACATGTCGCGACCCCAAATTGACGTTTGAATTCTGCATAAAAATTTGACCGCTGGCTTTGGACTGAAAGGGAAGAGAACGAATTCCATTATCTGCAAAATACTGTATATTTAGCAATATCACACAACAAACAGACCATCCCCCTTCCACCGCGATCACCCTCGCGCTCCGCACATCCACTCGACACTAAACCAAACCCATCGTCGCGCCGCTTGGCCCCCTCCACCCTTCCACCTTTCTGCGATGTCCGCACTCGGACGGGCCAGGCGTCATCATTTTCGCAATCCCATACGCCGGGTCGATCACTCTCCTTCCCCTTGCTGCCGGCGGGGGTGGAGGTGGCGGCGAGACAAAAGTCCTCGGGCCTCTTATCCGCCACCGCCGAAGCGACCTCGCCGCCTGGTCGTACGCGTCGTCGAGGCGGCAGTCGCGGCACATTGCGCGACGGCGGCGGTGGATGCAGACGGAGCCACCGCCGCAGCCGAGCTCGTAGCATTCGACGCACTGAGAGCGGCGGCGGCCGTGGTCGCAGGGGGTGTCGCGGCGACGCGGGCGGGGCGCGGGGGCGGCAGGTTGTGGGGCGTCGTGTTGCGGTCGTGGTGAGGCGGATGGGAGAGCCCGCGACGGAGGCGCCCGCGGCGAGGCGGGGGCTTGCCTGACCGGCTGAGGAATGCGTTCGACGGCGTGTGGTTTGAACTGTGGTGGTGTCGACTGAAGCTGGGTCGGACAACCATGCTGCGGAGGGACGGTGTTGGGAAGAACCGCCGCCGTTCGGGACGACGAATGCAGCAGGTCGGAGGGGTCTGCGTCGACGATCGGGCTGCTACCGCGCTGTTGGCTCATGTGTGGGTTTGCGTGCGTGCGTGCGTGGGTGGGTGGGTCGACAAGGGGAGCGACTTTTATCTGTCGTTGTGCTGGGCCATGGCAGCCCCCAACGAAGAACTCATTTGGAGGGTTCTACCGAACCTGTCGCATTTTTGTCTCTTCATCTTTTGCCCGTGCGAAAACACGATTGCTCAATCTCACTCTTTCTTTCTTTCCTTTTCCCCGCCAGTCACTGTGTTTGCGCTTACTTTCCAAAAGCGGAAGGAAAGCTCCGCGCGTGCGCGCGCGCGCATCCACCGGCAGCGGGGAAGCCGCCAGTGTTCCTTCCTTCTTCCCACAGGTAAAAAAGCGGCAGGCCCAGTTTGAGTGCCAGAGACATGTCACCTCGCACCAAAGTGAAAAATTTTCCCCCCTTTCTGTCGAAATCAGGAAATCCATCTCCGTGGGTTGCATGGCGAAAACATGCAACAACCGCCTCGTCAGGCTGATGCGGGAAGCTCACTAGCTCACGTCACTGCGCCGCAATCGGAAGAGAATTTTTGATTGATTTTTGCTCTCCAACAGCAGTTCAGTTGAGAGTTGAGAGAGACAAAGAGATAGAGAGAGAGAGAGAGACAGATAGAGAGAGAGAGCGAGAGAGAGAGAGAGAGAGCGAGAGAGAGAGAGAGAGAGAGAGAGAGCTGAGATCAGCTTTTTCGGCATGCATGTCTGTCCTTCGCTCGAACTCAGCGACTAGCGAATTTCTTCGTTGTGCCAACCGAAATAATAAAAAAGGGTTAGGATACCAACATCTTCACGTCATCGCCGAATATGAACAAGAAAAAAAAATGCAAAGTGCACGTGCTTGGCGGGTTCAGGGTCACTGCTGTTGTTTTGGTCGCCGCAAGGGAGTTTGTTAAAGGAATGCGGTTGTCGTTGTGGAGTGCATTTATGTTTGTACGTCCAAGGCAGTATCGTGGCCAAGCCCACAAGTAGTTTGAAGCGTTTAGCGCACGAATCTTCCCCGTGATTCTCATTCATTTACTCTCAACGTGCAAACGTGCAAGCCAGACACCCATAAAACTCATAAGAAAGCGCAAAAACATAAAAGAAAATCATGATCAGCACTCTTCCCGATAACCGCGGGAACTCCGCACGTCCTCAATTCCGCACATCCACTCCACGGTGAACCAGGCCACTCCCGTCCGCCGCTCGGGGCTGCGCATCATCGCCTTCCACCCCATCTCATTCCCTCCCGGCCCGCATTCGGACGGCCCAGGGTCAGCATTTTCTCACGCCCACACACCGGATCAATCACCTTCCTTCCCCTCGCGGCAGGCATCAACGGTGGCGGGCGGCGGCGGGGGGGCGCGACGAACGTGCGCGGACCTCTGATACGCCAACGCCGTAGCGGGACCGGCGTGTGAGCGGCGTCGCGGCGGCAGTCGCGGCAGATTGCGCGACGGCGGCGGTGGATGCAGACGGATCCGCCGCCGCGACCGAGCTCGTAGCATTCGACGCACTGCGGCCGACGGCGGCCGTGGTCGCAGGGCTTGTCTCGTCGGCGGCGGCGGAGGCTGGTTGTTGTTTGTGGCGGTTGGGAGTCGTGTGCGACGGCGGTGGGGTTGGCAAAGCGGACGTAGGTACTGGGAAGAGGATTGCACGAGGACCGGATGAGGGATTGACGATACGCTGGTGTGCGCCACGGGGGACTTGCTGGCGGTTGGAGAAACGGCCGAGGCCGTGACTCATGTGGTGGTGGGATCTGGTAATTGTCGCCGAGTTCGCGTGGTGCGAGATCGTGCGAGTAGACGTTT